>BPLR01001437.1:122500-176395 GCA_021605095.1 Caerostris extrusa
TTGTAAAATATTCAAACTCTGTTTTCTCAAACATTATTGTAAGGTACTTTAGACATTTAATATCTGAATTATGACTCATTAATAGTTAAAATTTTAATCAAATAGTTGACTCAATGTTTGTGCTCTCCTTGTTAATTGTAAAAAAAATTAAGTTTTTGAAGGAATATCTATTTAGTTATCATCATTAATATCTGAAAGTTGATTTACGTTCATATTTATTTTTATAAGAAACAAATGAATAAATCTTAAATATCCTGTCATGCTCTTTAATATATACAAAATACAGAGATTGTCTTACTGTAATCAGAGCATCTATTTAAATAGATACATAAACAGTTTTTAAACACATACAAATAAAATCACGTGAAAATCAGCGTTTATCTTAAATAAAAGTTTTTGAATTGAAAGTTTCTCGTGTCATGCGAGGAAATTAACCTGTTTTAAATAATAACTTATACTCTTACTTATTTTTTATGATCTTCACTTTTTGGAGATGCCACAGATCTCTAATCAGGATGACATCATGTTCACACATGATAAAAAAATCAAAGAAAGAAATTTAAAATTCATCGATTTACATCAGAACCGACTTACAGCTAAGATATTTAAACAGAATCAATGACTACGTATATGTATCTATATATTGTCAAAACGGCCCAGATAATTCAAAAATCTTTCATTCTTCTCATACCAGAAAATTGGCATGGGTAGTAAGTATTATTATAAGTAAAAAGTTCTCAACTGACCTCTCCGAGGTAGGAGCCATAGTCTTCTTCAGTAGCTAAACCTCCTGTAGCCATGATGTACTCGTAGGATGTGAACGTCAGGCCACCTTCGCATCCATTGTTTAAGTGGTTCCAACTGCAATCAATGAGCTGCTGCTGTGAAAGGCGAACCAGCTTGTTTGTCTGCAAATAAAAACATTCTATGAGCTCTTAAATGCATTTAAGAGCAATTTTTTAATGCTAACAACCCTTTTATAATCTAAATTCTTTGGGGATATATTTAATCGGAATACTTAATAATAACCTCTATAATGAACATGGATGTGAATGTTCCTATATGTATATATTCCACCATAATTTAAAATTATTACTTTTAGAAGTTGAAGTTTTTTTCTGAATTTATTATTTTTCTGAAAATACGTGCACAGAAATAATGAAAAAAAAAAAATGTGTTAATTATTTTTTAATTAAATAAAAACTTAATTTTTTTTTTTGTTGCCATCACATTTTTACGCCACCAGATGGCGCCAGCATAAAGACATGACTGGTGAAATTAGTTAAGAACAAAAATTTTAAACAGAAAAATAAGGTTGAAAATTTACAGTTTTTAGTTTTCAATTTATTTTCCAAACTAATACTATAATATTCTTAAAAAAAATATATAATATATTAAAGATGAAAAATTATGGGGATTCTGGAATAAACATGATTGCTTTATTCAGCCAATTTATTTTTAAAGAGAGTTATTACTAAGTTTCAATTCTGCACAAATAATAAAATTACCAAAACTACCATTTTATGTTTTGTAACCATGGCAAAGCTAGGTCCTATCTTCTTGCAATAGTAAAATTGATATTAAAAGAGTCATTCCAGTAAATATTTTTATTTAGCATTCTAAGAAGTGGTAATTGTTTCAAATTGTATCAAATTTTATGTCCCTCATATGCTACAAGTAATAAATAGTTAGTCGCCCAATTTTTTTAGTCCCCCAAATGATTTTTATAACATGGATTTAGTTATTTTAAAGCTTTTTCTTTCCATGGACTCTTTTTGCCAGTAAGATGAAGTTGTTCACTAACCTTTGACGGGGTCTTCTAAAATTAATACATTTAAATGCTTTTAAAATAAATTGACATTTAGTTATTTTAAATACAATTAACAAAAAATATGATTCTGATCTAGTTTTTAAATTTAAACTACAAATACGAGATTCAAGGTATCTTAAGTAAAACTACGTACTTTCATCGCACCAGAGGAAAGTCCATAAGCTCCTTCGACTGCACCAGTTGTTCCAAAACTCCAGCAGGATCCACACATAGCTTGATCTTTGACGGGGGTCACAGCACCTAATGGATTAATAAGACACAGTAAATTGTGTGATAATAATATATGTTTCTGTAATTTAACATTCATAAAATTTAAGAGTATCAATTCTCATCCAAATTACCCAATTCATGGAAATTATTCCCGTCGGGCGGTCATCATCACGTTTTCAAAATCTCGAACAATAAACTGAAAAAACTTTTATTTGTCCCTCGCATACTTTTTACAAAAGTATGCGAGGACAAATATAAAAAAAAAACTAATTGAGACGGACACTGCATCATACCTTCTTTAAGAATTATTTGTGATGCCAAAACAATATTATTAGTGCAGCATTTGAAAACGGCATGGCAATTAAGATTAGTCGATACAATGAGATATTTGCTTAAGTCTGAAATTCAATTTTAATGTAGATATCTAAAGGTATAGTGAACTAGTATGATTTCCCTTTTACCAATCATCAAAACGATTATTTAAATTCAAAAATAAAAATTTATTTCATTTTACCAAAATTCATACTCGGAACAGACATCGTTCCTACCAGTGCAATACTTATACTAAAGTGTACCTCAAAAATAAGAGTTATGCTTTCTACAATTTTATTTAAGAATAAAAGGAAACAACAAGCGGTCTTACCAAAGAGTCTCCAATCCATTGCATCTGGAATACTTTTAGGAAATTCTTCCTGGGGAAAGGCTTTCCTGCGTTGTAAACCACTAAAAGGCAGGAGTCCTCGAATGGTGTGGATCTCATGGTCATACAAATCTGCCAAGTGGTTTAATTTCACGGCATACGAAAGTCCTGCACGATTCGTACTCTGCACAAATCTGAAAGAATAATTATTTGTAACTAGTAGAACCCGGAATACGTTGACCTGCCAAAAGAAATGCATTTTAGAAAATTACATAATCTCGAATATATTCTCCATGTTCCAATATATGTGCGTGTATACTAATTTTCATGGATGTCGTTTGAGCGGTCTGGGGTAAGTAACAATAAAGTGGATAGAGCGAACGTATTTTCCATACTTGAATACTTATTATTACTAATTTTCATAACAATTGGTTGAAGTACAGAAGCTGATTTACTACAGCAGCATTTGGAGGCGACTTACAACAAAGGGATAGCATAAAAACATTCAGCATGTTTTGTCAAAAACACAGAAAAATTTCATCAAAATCGGTCTAGGAGGAGTTCAGTGACAAACACACGTCAGAAGAACTCGATTGCAGCGTCACCTACCGGGTTAAAATGTAAATCTAAATCATCCATGGATCAACTCAAACAAAAACAAAAAATTTCATCAAAATCGGTCGAGCCGTTTAGGAGGAATCCAGTGATAAACACAAGTACAGAAGAATTATATATATAAAAATATGATCAATGGATCACTTAATTCATTAATCGCTATTTTTAACATTTTTTTTTTTGAATGCAGTTAAACTCACACGCTAAGTGATGAAAGTTTTAGGTGACAATGCACCAATCATGGTGTCCTCAACTTTTGCATATTCAAAAATTGGAAGAGTATGGAGTAACTTACACCAAAAAATAATATACAGGGGGTTATAAATAAAAGTCTCACTTTCCAAATGCTGTAAAAAAAATCACTCATCACAATGAATTTAAATTTGAACTGAGGATACTTGAAAAAGTGAGAAACGGTACCGCATCAAAAAAAGTTCCAAAGTATATTAATATATGGCGCTGTAAGCGGCATGCAGAAAGGGAATTCGGCTATCAGTGATGTTTTAAATCGAAATTACAACGTATTCCGTATGAGGTGCACATTAAACCAATCGCTTAAGTAGTGTTCAATGTGTTTTTTGCTAGTAGTGTTCAATGTGCTTGATTGTTTCGGTTTTTGACGGGAAAAATGACTTGAACATTTGAACATTGAAATGACTTTATTTGAACATTTTTTTTTTTTATGCCACGCTGTTTCCTCCTTCTTCACGTATCTTCAGTTCAAATGTGAACTCAATGTGACCAGTGATCCTTTTTTTCTTTTTACAGCATTTTGAAAGTGAAACTTTAATTATAATCACGCTGTATATACACTCATGTCCATAAATTAAGGATAATTCAGAATCACACAGAAATTGAACTCTAAAATAAAAATTTCACCTGTAGAATTATCACACACATCTTGAAGAAGAATATGCAAATTACAGGAAACCACCAGATGGTACGGATAGTACGTCACAATGACGAGAGTGTAAGAGAGGGGTATATAAGGAATGGTGGCAAAGAAGTAAAATTGTTCATAAGCGCTTTAAAAGCCTTTCAGTGCAATAACCGCGTAATTATGGCACAAAGGAAGCATTTGGAGGATTTTTGCGTGGTAGAATTATCGGACGACTGGAATGTGGACGTACCCAGCTGGAAGTATCCGAGGAACTTGGAATCGCCCAGAGTGTCATCTCCAGGCTTTGGAAACGATTCCAAGATGATGGTAATGTGAGTAGATGTTACAGCACAGATCTCCCCCGAGTTACAACGCTGAATGAGGACCGGTATTTAGCAGTTACTGCCAAAAGAAACAGACGGAGCACAGCATCAGACCTGTCTAGTCAGCTCTCTTCAGCTACCGGTACGACAGTTTCAAGGCAGACCGTGTACAGACGCTTAGGGGCACATTGGTCTATATGCTCGTAGGCCTGTCAGATGTGTTCCACTTACCGGAACTCACTGAAGCCTGCGATTAACCTGGAGTAGAGAGCATGTATTGTGGACACCGCAACAGTGGTCTTGTGTGATGTTTTCCGACGAGTCCATGTTTAGTTTGCAGTCTGATTCTCGCCGGACTTTCATATGGAGAGCGCCAGGTACCCATTACCACCAAGAGAACATCATTGAACGACACCGTTACGGTGGTGCAGGATGGCTCGTTTGGGGAGGAATTATTCTTGGTTCCAGAACTGACCTGCATGTTCAGAGTGTAACGATGACAGGCCACATCTATCGGGATGTCATTCTAGAACAACATGTACGTTTGTTTAGGGGCGCCATGGGTGCTGAATTTCTGTTTATGGATGACAACGCCCGTCCTCACCGGGCAAACATTGAAGACGAATGCCTTCGATTGGAGGATATCACCCGTATTTATTGGCCAGCATACTCACCGGAGTTGAATCCAATAGAGCATGTGTGGGATATGCTTGGCCGACGAATTGCAGCCCGTCACCCCCTCCCACCTGTCAACAGGAACTTCGGAGGGCATTGCTTGATGAGTGGTGTAATATTCCCCAAGATCAGATTGATAATTTGATACTCAGCATGCCTAGGCCTGTATTGCATAGATATATACTCCATATTAACCATATATTACATGCCTAGGCCTGTATATACTCCATATTAACCATCATATTAACCATTTTATACTGTTTTTTATAAATAGGTTCTTTTTGTAATTTGCTCCTGGGAGTAAAAATCGTAATTTTTATTAATTATGTCAAACATATAGCATCTTTTTTGCTCTTTACCTTTTGTTTAATAAATAGACTTTACAAATAAGTCAAATTTGTTTTGCTTCTGTCTCTTTCTTTGCCTGAACTTCATTATCCTTAATTTATGGACATGAGTGTATAACGGGATGCAGATATGTGTATGTTTCACAGCGTTCGGAAAAAGTATCATTACTTACCTTTTAAATAAACAAAAATCTCATCTTTTGCTTGGTGCCATCCGGTGTCGTAAGTGCTTTATTAATACTTTTTTGAAAAATTTATTGTTCCTTTATTGTGGTTAATTTTTGAAACTTACGTGATTATATATATATATATATATATAAGTTTCTATTATATGTTCATATAATAGAAACTTGTTTATAAATTTGCAATGAATTTTGTATGAGAGAAAAAAAAAATTATAGCTTTAAAAAACTAAAAACATGCTTTTAGAGTTAATCAAACTAAAAAGTAAAAAATAATTGTTAACATAATAAAATGACTGACGAGAAAATGAATGCTATTGTTCTAAAAGCGTGAAGTGCTTTGTATGACATTTTTAAACTAACTCTGCATTTCGGAATGAAACTAGTGAAAATAATAGCGATTGATATCCAGCACCCCACGCTTTTAGAACAGTGACGTTCATTTTCTCGTCAGTCATTTTATTCTTATGTTAACAATTATTTTTTACTTTTAGTTTGATTAACACTAAAAGCGTGTTTTTAAACAATAATATATAAATGAGGTTTCGTTACGGAGAACTGGAACTATAGTTCTTACAATAATTTAATTGTGAGTAAAACAAATGCTAAATGCGAATATGTCGAGCCGGCCAGAATTCGAACAGGGAAACTCCTGATCCGTAGTCAGGCGCGTTAACCGTTGCGCCACTGTCCCACGAAGGTTTGAATGTCTTAGGTACTTTCTTCTACATGGGTTAAATTGCTCTCCATAAATTTAAAAAATGAAATCATTCATCCTGGCGATCCTAATCATGATAAGATGATAAACTTATCATATTTTAGTGTCGTCGGTCCTTGTTAAGTCTACAACGTTTAAAATCAAATCGGATCGCTTAAGGTAGGGCAAAATCGAGCCCAAAGAGTCAGTTAAAAACAAACATACAGATGAAACTAATAAAAGCGTATTAAAAACCACACTTCTAAATAAGGAACGTGACTATTACGGAAGGCAAAAGGAAATCCGACTTTAATAAATGTAGACGTAACCTGTTTTTCCCTTTATCAATCATCAGAACGATTGTTTAAAATCAATAACAAAAAATTTATTTCATTTTACTTAAGTTAATACATACATAGAATATACATACATACATAATTCCTTCATTCATACATACATATACCAAAATTCATACATATAAATAATTTTAATATCAAAACCATTGAATAATAACTTAACATTTACAAAAAGTGTATATTTTTTGTCATGAGTATAAGAGCTTATGTATGTCAAAGTGCAGGCATATATCGAACTGTGGATATACTACTGTGTCCAAAATGTAAGATCCTTTTAAAATTCCTGAGGCTTATGGAATTTCAATTTTTTTTTTCTTTCTTTTTTTAGGTTGTTGGCACTGTCCTTGACATCTGTGTGAAATTTCACATCAAAATATTCATTAGTGTTTGAGTCACGATTGATTTGCGAGACGCTAAAACTGATTCCGGCGATTTTTGAAATGTCTGAATTCATTGAGCAAAGAACTTGCGTTCAATTTTGTTTGCGGAAATCATATAGAGCGTTGCAGAAGGCATTCGGTGAGCATTCCTATATCGGAAAGAAATGTTTAGAAGCGGAATAAACAGTTCAAAGAAGGCAGAGAACGCGTTGAAGACGAAGAGCCCTCTGGTCGACCATCAACCTCAACCGACGAAGATCACATCCAAAAATTAAATATTTGGTGATAGTAAACCGTCGATTCACATTTAGAGACCTTGCTGATTATATTGGAATTTCAAAAGGGATCGGTCAATTCCATTTTGGGCTTCAAACGCGTCAAATCTCGATTGGTACCGAAAACACTGAATGCACAGCTCCCACTGCATTGAATCTTCGTGTCTTTTTCGCCAAAAATGAAACCCATATCGTTCCACAACCACCGTATTCACACTGTGTGACTTCTGGCTAAACTCAAAACACCACTCCGGGGACACCGTTTTGAGTTGACTGAAGAGATTCAACGTGAATCCCCGATCGCTTTGAAGGTCAACCCTGCCGATGACGTTTTAGCATGCACTAAGGATTGGAAAAAACGTTGGCATAAGTGCATAAGTGCAGTGTCCGGAGGGGCTTACTTTGAAGGTGATGAAATAAATTTGGAAGAATAAATAAAGAGTTTTTGAAAAAAAATGACTTAATTAAAAATAAAAATAACTTACTTTTTGGGCACAGGAGTAAGAGTTTATGATTTGTCAAAGTGCAGGCATATATCGAACTATGGATATACCAAACATGGATATTCCATATTCCATTGTGGAGTATACCATATTCTTTATTTTTTAAACCAAAAAGAACGCCTATAAGTTATTTGCTTGCCCAAATTGGGCTACAACTTATAGGTAGGAAATTAAAGTAATTTTAAATATTGGTTTTTCACGTCATCTGTTAATACTAATACACAAATAATGGCGGTTTCTATGCCTATGTGTAAGTGAAATATATACACAGGAGACATTTTGAAAGGCATTTAATTAGTGATAAATTAATTTAAGTGAATAGAAAACTGCAGATCTCTTTTTGATTACAATCATCAAAGAAGATATTTGATTTTTTTTAAAAATTATTGCATGTTATTATTTTATTTGTCTAATAATTTTTGTTAAAACAATTTCTATTGTGCCAAAATCAAGGGCAACGGGCGTACCGGTTACATGGAGTTCCTATGTGGTTTTAAGAACCACGAAAACCTCCACACCATAAAGTTAATTAGAAAATCAGCACAAAATGAAGTTGCTTAAAATTAAGAGTGCAAATATAAAAGAAAAACAAAGAATTTAAGAAAAATATCTCCTGTTTGAGAACAATTAAAACAGGAGATTGAAAATGGGCCAAAATCAACACTTGGGAACATAATGTTCCTGTAGCTTTACCTATAGTTTTGTCTGTAGATGTTTTTCTCCCTTCATGCTCAGCCTCATCTGAATAGGTTTTTCCATGTTTTGCTTTGAAGTCTTCGAAACTCTCGTGAACATGTCTGTCTTCGTTATTGATGAATTCCAACATAGGATTAACATGGACCATTGCTTCAACCCCTGGTTCACTAGGAAAGCCACGGCATTTCAAGCCTAAACAAAGCATTCATAAATCAATCAAATTACGTTAAAAAATGTCAATTATTTAGAAAGGATTTTACAAGATTCTGTATCAATTCGAAGTATTGATACTTTAATTCAGAGGTGGCCAACCCGCTGCCAGCCTTGAATATTCTTCCGTCCCGTGAGATTGATCACATTTTTACAATATATTTATTTTATAATGACCAAAGCAGTGAAAACCAATGTAATAAAAAAAAAAATACATTATGTGTACATCCATATAATCAAAAATACATCAAATATGCAAAAGAAATAAGAAAACTTGCAGCTTCTTTTCAAAGCCGATTCAGTAATTCAGAGTTAAATAAACACAACAAACTTTGACCGCATCAACACACAACAGTAAAAATCAGAAAATTACTTCAAATGCCTCAGTTTATAATAATAAAGCGTTGCAGCATGTTTTGTTGTTTTCTCTGTTCTTTTTTTTTTATTTTTCGTTGTTCTGTAACTGTTCATAGTCTGCCATTGGAAATAAAAATAATAATAATAATAATAATAATAAAGCCAAAAAAAAAAAAAAAAAAAAAAAAAAAAAAATTTAGATCAGGGGGTGGACAACTCGCGGCCCAGCCCGCCTTGAACGTTTCTCCGGTCCCTGAGATGTATCCCACTTTTAAAAATATATTTATTTTATAACGGCCAAAGTAGTGAAAACCAATGTATTAAAAAAATACATTATGTGTGCATCCATATATTTAAAAATAAACTGTCGAAATGATCAGAAAAAAATTAACTTTGATTTTAAAATAATATCCTTGCGAATATAGGACAGATAGTGCCTGTTTTATTTATCAGTTTATATTTATGAGTTCTCAGAATAATTAAAATATATTCTTGAGAACTCATGATGCGCACGCATCGATTTGCAAAAGCTAAGTGAAAGAGTGGAGAAACAAATATTACACTAGTAAAATAAATATATTTTTATGATTTCTTTTTTTTTTTTTTTTTATTTCATTTATATATATATATATATTTTTATATTTAATTTTTAGTGTTTTATATTTTTTGCAATGTGCGTCTGGTATCATTATTATTATATTATCTATGTTCACATATAAGAATAATAGTAAACACAGTAATAATAACTCATTGTGTTTAAATTTTTTCATTCCAAAAAAATGTCTACAGTGAGTCTAAATTTAATATGGCGATACGTAATTTTATATGCGGCCCGTTGAGTTTTGATGCATTTCCAAATTTTTTTGCTCTAATGCAGCTGGCAAACAATTGTCTTCGATGCCTTAAGGCAAGCGCTACACCGACGTTACTCTCTTAGCACTACCCAAAAGAAGTGTGTAGCTTGAAGATAAGCTACTGACGCGGAGTAACAATACCTCCGCAGCGCTCTACGATCCTGTTAGACCGGGACCTACAGTTTAAAGTGGATTCCGTATCCATAACATCCATGCCGGACTCGAACTCGAAACCTTTGGTACTGAGCGGCAGACTGCTAGCCACTCTGTCATCAGGGCCCCTTTTTCTTATATATATATGTAATAAATCGAGAAATATGAAAACAAGATTTTTAATATAAGTTAAAATATATATATACTTTAGCAGAGACAGTTCATTTTTATGCCATAAGCAAGGCCAAAGTATATATATACTTTAACTTACAATAAAAATCCTACTTTTAAATAAAATTAAATAAATGGTTATTCTAATTATGGTATTTAATGTCCCATATTCGCTATTTTAATCAGAAATATTATTTAATAAAAATGTGCATATGATTTTCAATAAACCAACATTATTTTCTTACATTCAAAAAATATTTTTTGTTAATGAATAAGCAATATATTTGTTATACAATTTATTCATTACTTTTTTTGTTTAAAGTGGATCCTGAACCCCAACAAACATCCATGACACCGCCGGGACTCGAACCCAAAACCTGTGGTACCGAGCGCCAGGGCGCTAGCCACTCGGCCATTCAGGACCTGCATTTCCAAAGTGGCCCGCAAGATCACTTGGGTTGGCCACCCCCTGCTTTAATCACTAACATTTAAAGTAGATATTTCATTGATGCCTACAGAGATATAATTGCATTCATAGCGTGCACTTACTTGATTTTACTTCGAAGTCATCGTCGGTTACGTTCCCAACAACGTAATCAAAGTAATAGAGCTCGTACTTGTCGAAATGGGATCCCGTAAGAGTGTTGTAACCTTTCATTATGTAATGAACTGGGGCCTTCGACGTTTTGTTCAAGTACATGCTGTACTTGTTTATTTTGTCGCCAAAAAGAGTTCTTCAACCTCCACAGTTCATACGGATTGATCCGGTAGTGGAACCGGATAAAAGAGCATATTTTTCATAACAATTGGTGTCTTTTACGTACTGAAAGAGAAAAACAAATTTTTATGTGTATTGCAAAAATACATATAGCAATTATAAAATTATCTACATTGCTCTCGCTCTCTTATATTTTACAATATATATACACTCAAGAGCCAAAACATTATGACCACCCTACATTTTGCAATGAACTCGCCTGGATGACGTGAAAGGCACGTGATCAAGTGGAGAGTGGTATTTAACTGGTATTAAGTGGTGGTATTAATCCATGCCAAGGCGGGTTGAAGTTGTGTTGTGCGCCAAAGGTGGGCCAACTCGTTATTGACAGGTGGTCATAATGTTTTGACTCTTGAGTGTATGTGTGTGTGTCTGTCTGTCTGTCTGTGTGCGTTTAATTTTTTGCTAATTATTTTTAAATTCTATTGATTAATTATTAATGATTATCAATTACTAATTATATAATTATTAAATGAAATAATGTGTCTATTTACGTACTGAAAAAGAAAAGCGATTTTTTTTTGTGTATTGCAAAAATACATATAACAGTTATAAAATTATCTACATTTAGACAAGAGAGACAATATATATATGGCTTCAAGAAGAGGGCCACTTTCAGGTTCATGTGAACACTTTAATTTTTTTATTTGCAATCATTAAATATATAAACAGAACTCTATTTACATAAAAAATGAAAAATAAATATAATTTGATTCACAAGTGCAGTTCACTCCAAGGTCGGAGATTTTCAGAGTTCTCTAGTCCACCTCGAATCTATTTTAACCTTAATTATAACACAGTGTGATACACGAAACCACAAGGGGTCACTTTCGAAACAGGCGGAAACTCCGGCTTGTTCTGTTACTTCAGAGAAAAACAACATTCTTTGTCGACTCGTAGAAAAACTCTCCACTTTCTTCTCCCAAAACCTCCCTTTAAGAAAAGTCAGTCCCGAGGAGGGGGGTCAGCTTTCCCCATTTTTAATTCGAGTAGACATTTTCACTTTTTTTTTTTTTTATCATTGTTATTACCATGGTCTATCACCAATCACGATGTAACAATTCATGGTGTAGTTCATATTCCATCTGCAATTCTTTCGACCTGTGAAGGTCGCGCAGACTGTTGCTACTAACTCGCGTAAACAACTCGCGTGAATTGTTGTAATCAATGTTTAACGTCAAAATTTTCTTTCTGGCAATCAAATGTAAATAAAATCAAACGTCTATTTAATACTATATTGATGCCCAACTTGTGTCACAACCCTTTAGTTTGATTGTGTTATAATTTAAAGTTAATTGTGACAATAAATAAAATTACTACAGAACTAAATGTCGCTGAAAAACAACTACTACTCTCACAAAATTAAGGATGAAGCACCATAAAAATCTGAAAATTTCTGCTGATGGTGTTAAAAATACACCAAAAAATGTGGCAATTGCCTTGATATCGAGATTACTCCTCAACATGTCTTTGATTGGCCAGCTATTGCAGCCGCCATGCATTGTCTGGACCATCCCTCGGAAGAGGATTTATACTGCGAGTTAGCAATCAACCTAACCAATTTTTATTCGGTTGCACCACCATATTTGATTTTCCTGTTCTCTTCAGAAGATACGACAACAACAACAACAATAAAATTACTATCCTCGTTGTTATCCATTTATTGTTTTTGTTCGGCAACATTCTTAGGAGGTCACGGAACAAAATAAATCTATTCCAGTGAATTAAGAGTCATTAACTATCAAATTCAGATATTTTATAGGCTTATTGAAAATAAACCATTCTATTCTACAATTGCACATTATTAGATTCACACAAAATATAATTTTTTTACATAAAATCTTCATTAAAAAAAAGTGTAAAACCAAAACATTTAAATGCTATAAAAATTTTTTTAATCAAGATAATTCAATCGGTGATTCTTCTTACTTGAAATCCAGCCAAATCTGGAACAATTCCCTGAACATTCACGGGAGTTTCGCTTGTTCCATTTACTTGAAAGCAGGTATGAATGGGGGTACCAGTTTCATCGGGCATGTAGGCTATTTTGTAACTAACGCCAAATTTGCCAAGATCTGCTCTTTGGTATGTCTGCACCATATCTGTAATAATAATAATGATAATTTAGAAACTCATTGTGCTTTAGAAAAAAATTATACACCTCTATTTGGGATTCAGTTTAAGTTATAAATAATAAGCATTTATATATTTATCTGTTAGTTACATTTTTATTTGCTGTCCTTTTGTGTTTTTTTTTTTTTTTTTTGTGCAAATTTTTATCACTCCTCAATAGTTGACAAAAAAAAAAAACTTTTAAAAATCTTGTTCGAAATCATTGAACAGTTGGTGAATTTATAGTTTCATAACCAAACATACCAAGAGGATTTAACAGAGGTATTTGAGGTATAGGTAGGAGTACTACTTTATGTCCAAAAGTTAGACCAGTTTTCAATTTAAATTTCCTGGGGCTTATGTTATTTCAATTTTTTTCTGGTTGTTGGCACTGTCCTCGACATCTGTGCGAAATTATACCTCAAAATATTCATTAGGGTTTGAGTTACGCTTGATTTTGTGAGATGCTAAAAACTGATTCCGACGATTTTTGACGTCATGCTGAAGTCATCCTCAATGCATGCTAAAAAGTTATTGGCTGGGATGGCCTTCAAAGTGAATGCCAATTCACATTGAATCTCTTCAATCGACTCAATACGGTGTCCCTGGAGTGGTCTTTTGAGTTTAGGGAATAGCCAGAAGTAGCATGATGTTAAATCAGGTGAATATGGTAGTTGTGGAACGATATGGGTTTTCAATTTTGGCGAGAAAGTCACGAAGAATCAATGCGGTGTGAGCTGGCGCATTCAGTGTTTTCGGTACCAACCAAGATTGGACGCGTTTGAGGCCCAAAAACATCTTTTAAAATGTAATTTTGAAATTTCAACATCAGCAGCAAGGTCTCTTATTGTAAATCGATGGTTTACCAGCACCAAATCTTTAATTTTTTGACGTGAGCTTCGTCGTTTGAGGTTGGTGGTCGACCAGAGGGCTCTTTATGTTCAACGCATTCTCTGCCTTCTTTGAACTGTTTTTACCACTTCTAAACATTTCTTTTCCGATATAGGAATGTTCACCGAATGCCTTCTGCAACATTCTATACGTTTCTGCAAACAAAATTTAACGTAAGTTCTTGCTCAATTAATTCAGACATTTCAAAAATCGCCGGAATCAGTTTTAGCATCTCACAAAACCAAGTGTAACTCAAACACTATTGAATATTTTGACGTAAAATTTCGCACAGATGTTAAGGTCAGTGCCAACAACCTAAAAAAGAAAAAATATTGAAATACCATTTGCCCGGGAAATTTAAATTGAAAACTGGTGTTACTTTTTGGACATAGTAGTATACAGTGTAGGTAGATATAGGTATATACCAAGATGATTTAATAGAAATTTTGTAGAGAATAACTATTTCTACGATTAATGACTGACATACAATCTTTTAATTAATATTTCTTTATACTTAACAAGATATATTTAAAAAATGTTTTTTATAATGTCTATAAACTACAAAGTCTTATAACAAGTAAACATTTTCATAGTTTAAGTTAAAAATGAAAAGTATTATTTAAAATTGCATCAGAGAAATATAAAAAAAAAATGTGCAAACATTAATAAATTTTCAAGGATTTTCATTAAAATTGCAATCTTTATAGCTATTACATCAATTTCTAATTAAAAATATGTAGTAACGTGGTGAAAAATTATTTTTCTAACAAATAAAAAAAAAAAAAAGAATTTGGAAAATTTATTTCCAAATACTTTAAAAAATATATTTGTAGAAAATACACTACATTTCACTTTTTAATCCAACTATTGTTGTTGTACATTACAAATTACAAATTTTATTTTGAGTTATACATAACATAACACTGATGCTGTATAATCACGATTTATTCAGTTTCTTGGTTCAATTCATATATTAATTCTATTTTTACTAATTTTTAATTCAAAAATTTCGATGACTTTAAAATCATTCATCTGCTTTTCATTCGAAAATGATTTTTTTACTATCCTTTTCATTTTGATTTGTAAAAAATCCTGTTTTCTTTGATAGAAAAAGAAGTCTTTGATAGAAAATGATTTTTTTAATAGAAGAAGAAACATTACCAAAAGAAAGAAGTTAACATTGAATATCAGTTTGAGACACCTAAAGAACTAAAATTTAATTAAACAAGTAATATTTAAAAAAAAAAGAATTTTTAAGTCAATTCCTACTTTTTTTTTCACTCTATTGCAGAAAGTCCTTTATAAATAAATTTCACTCATTTTTTTTAAGTTAGAAAAAAATTCTCTCTCTCTCACTCACTTTCCATCTCTCTCACTCATTGATTCACATGTTTCATTTTCCATTTTGTTCCCTCCTTGACTCAGACTAGAACCCAGAATGAAAAAAAGAATCTGAAAAAGACATTTTTTCCAGCGATCTGCACGCTTCGCCACTGACGATATGTATTCCTAAATTTTATATCCTGCTAAATATCTTATATAAGAGAAATTTTTTTCTCCCATATAAAAACTAAAATTAATGAATTAAATTTAATGAAGGAATTAATATTTGAAAAAAACTGTATTAACATCCAGTGTCATCCACTAAACCAAAAATGTATTTGAACTTGAGTGAATGAATAAAAAGTATTTTATTAATGATTGAAAATTTGGACAAGATACATATATAGATATATATATAGAGAGTGTGAACTAATGGTAAGAATTAAGAAAAAGAAAGCTTTTCATTTCAAGTTGAAATTATTCTCTTAAAACTGGCGCCATCTATTGGTAGATACATGCAACTTCAATCTAAAAAAACTAAAATTGTTTAATTAAATTTAATGAATGAATTAATATTTGAAAGAACTGTACTAACATCAAGTGTCATCCACTACAAGTTTGAAAAAATGTATTTGAACTCGAGTGGATGAATAAAAAGTATTTCAGGAACGATTGGAAATTTGAGATATATATAGGAAGAGTGTGAGCTAATAGTAGGAATTGAAAAAAAATAGTGACATCCTTACCTCCATAGTAATCGATTCGACTTCTTTTGGTGTGACTGTCATAGAATGCTGTAAAAGGTTCCTTGATTTCTGCATAAGGTATAAGAATAACACACCTCTCACGGAGTAGTTGTTCCCGAATACAGGAGGACTTCTCCTTTTAGATGGAAGAGCATGGCCTGTTTAAAAGCAGTTAATTAAACATCACATCTATTATGTATGGAAAATAATTTTGTTTTGTAACACATTTCTATTGAATTAAAAGTTGTAATTCTTTTAAATGACTAATATGCTCTCTCTACTTTGCAATTTACTTAACCCTATAAATAAAGCATTAAATAATAATAACCATATAAATAAAACCAAAAAATAATAATAACCATATAAATAGACCATAAAATGATAATAACCATAACCATATAAATAAACCAAAAAAAAAATATAAATATAAATAGACCATAAAATGATAATAACCATAACCATATAAATAAATCACATAGTTAACCATTTAAACCACATAAGTAAAAAACTTTCAAACAATTAAACTTTTACGTACAAATTTTCTTCGAATTAACTTTGTTATGAATTTTTAAATAAAAACTCTACATATTTTTTTACAGGGGAAATATTTCTGATTTTTTATAATTGCATACACGTGTTTTTTGGTTTTAGATAGAATGTTCTGAGCAAATGAAGTCATTAATTAAATGTCACCTCTATTATTTATGGTAAATAATTTGTTTTTATAACACATTTCTATTGAATTAAAAGTTGTGATTCTTTTAAATGACTTATATGTTCTCTCTACTTTGAAATTTACTTAACCCCATAAATAAACCATAAAATAATAATAACCCTATAAATGAACCATAAAATAATAATAACCCTATAAATAAGCCATAACCACATTAAAAACCACATAATTAACCACTTAAACCACATAAATAAAAACTTTCAGACAATTAAATGTTTCCGTACAAATTTTCTTCGAATTAACTTCATTATGAATTTTAAATTAAAAACTCTACATATCATTTTGTAGGAGAAATATTTCTGAATTTTTTTAATTACATGCAATTGCTTTTTGGCTTTAGGTAGAAGTTCTGACCAAAAAAAGTAATACACAAACCAATTTTTAGGGTAGTAAGAAATTAGAATATTTGGCATCGTTCCAACTGTGACGTTTCTTTTGCCAGGCATCATGGGATGCCAGAAGAATTGTCATGAGATCTATTTCCCCCATTCAAGTACCTCTTACTAATGGAAGACATTCATTCATGTGATTAAATCGTGGGACAGAATTCTCAGGAATGTAATTAAAAAGTTACTTTTAAGGTGTAAGTTTAAAAATGACTGTAAATAGTGTTTATATGAGTCAAACTGGATAATTGCATACACTTGTTTTTTGGCTTTAGATAGAATGTTCTGAGTAAAAATGTACTACGCAAACCAATTGTTAAAAGTAGTAAAATACAAGAATATTTGGCAGAGTGCCAACTGTGATGTTTCTTTTTCAGGGATTATGGGATGCCAGAAGAATTGTCATGAGATCTATTTCCTCCATTCATGTGCCTCTTGCCGGTGGAAGACATTCATTCATTGATTAAATCGTGTGCACAGGATTCTCAAGAATGTAGTTAGAAAAGTTACTTTCAAGGTGTAAGTACTAATTGTTGAGCATTCAATGTCATTTATGAACACTTAGTAAAGGGGAGACTTCATTAGGAAGAAGGGACTTCATTAGTAAATTATCAAATCAGTAAAATAGCAACAAAAAGAAAATACAAAATCGATTTCTTAGTCGATTCGAAAGTTGTCTGATAAATATTCCTTCAAGGAAAAAATCATCAAAATCATTCAGTATTTTGAAATATTTTTCTCCGTGGTTAGTGAAGTGTGGAAAAAAGTTCTGGCATCCCATTACTTGACTAGATGCACATAAAAAAGATAGTGATGATATTTCCTCTAATTGATTATTTTTAATCGATTTTTGATTGTTTTGATTTTGTTTTCACTTGGGTATAAAAGTGTAAATTTAACATTTTTAAGTGATTATGATTTTCATGTTGCTAAAATCTTTTAGAAATAATCTAACAGGTTTTTTTTATATATAACAATGGCTAATTGGTTTTTTCTTCTAGAATTTTTTATGTATATCGAAGTATCAAAATTCTTATTTTTTATTTAGCATTATATTTACTAATTAAGCATATCTTGCATTTTGTTTTAAAAGTTAAAATTTTGAAACCTTTTAGAATTTATCATACATTTATACGATACAGTAATTCAAACAATTATAAAGATTGACAGTTTTTTTTTTTTAATACAATTTGTTTAAACATAACGTTTACAGAACATCGTTATAGCATACTTAAGAAATGTAAGTCTACATACTAGCATCTAATACAGAATCTAAGTGAAATGAAATAAGGTAATCAGAGCTACAGCATATCTATGAGCACATCAAACGACGACGACGATTTGCCATATTAATGGAGAACCTTGGTTGCTTAGCAACATCTATCTCCTGCTTTGTGAGTGACGGAAATTTCTTAAGCTTTTTAAGCCCATTGATTAGATAGTAAAAGCAATATAGGTATATTATTAATTTATTTAAAAATTACTTATTCGAATTTTTATTAATTAATAAAAAAAAAATAAATAAATAAAAATAATAATAATAATAATAATAATAAAATTCCGCATATATATATATATATATATATATATATATATATTATATTATTATTATAATTTCAAGTGAGCACATCAAAATTCTTAGAATTCCTTTAAATACTTCATTAGATGAGCTTGTTTCATTACGTTCAACATGAGGCAAACCATCGTTGCCATTTAAATATGAAGTTCAATGTTGTTCACTGTTTATCTCCAAATTACTTACTATCTAGAACAAGTTCAATGCTTTTTTTCCCTCTTCAAATGATTCAATTGAATTGAATTCTGAAGATTTAATAGTAAAAAAATAAGTAAACAATAAAAATATCTTACGATATGGATATGTATGGATATTTGTGGGATATTTTTCTTTTTATCTTTCGATATTTATGAGTTGACTGATCTTTTAAATGTTTATTGGCACGTGAAGTATATTGGCAGCGTCAGCTACCGTATCACTTTTGTCTTGTTCTTGATTGACATAATATAACCTATTAGGCCTGAAAGAAAGCTCAATTGCATGAAGCATTATACAGGCCATTTCGCTGGAACTAATTGGCTTAATACGGTTCTAGTTACGAGACTTTTATGTAGACTGTATGATAAGCGTGGAAAAGATCAGTCATCTCATAGATAACGAAATATAAAAGAAATATCCCACAAATCTATAAGCATCGATATTGCAAGATAACATATATTTTTATGTTTACTTATTTTTCTTAAGCTTAAATCTTCAGAATTCAATTCAATTCAGACATTTGAGAAGGGAAAAAATCATTGAACTTGTTCTTGATATTGAGTAATTTGGCGATAAAAATGAATATTGGCGATAAACTGGACAAATAAACTATGATTATATTGAATATTATCGTTAAACTGGACAAATAAGCTTTGATTATACTGAATATTATCAATAAACTAGACAAATAAACTTTGAGTATTTATTAGCGATAAACTGCATAACTTAGTAGTGGACCCCACAAAACATAAACAAAATAAATCGCAAATATGCGATATCAATAAATAACAATTTTAATCATATAACAACAAAAGAAAAATTAAAGGAAAAAGAATTCCACGATAAATATTAATCTATTTTGCTCCAAACGTATTTGTCTTTTCCACTTCTTCTTTTCTACTTATTTGGTGGTCAAACTATATATATATGCACTCAAATATAGATTAATGTAATATAAATAATTTATCTATCGGATAATATAAATGCTACATGCATGAAAATGTTATCAACTAACAGGTTTGCAACAAATATTTTATCAGTTATGTTTTGGGGTTGGTATTTCTTTTGCTGATATCCTTGATTACCTATCAAAAACGGATAAAAGAATGTTGTTGTTACTAATCTCCCTGGTGAAAGAAAACCACACCACCAGGTCCAGAAGACCCAGGCGAATGAGATCGGGCTGAAAGAATACATACTAAAATAATTTTCTAGAAATGTGTCAAAAGCTCTGAATCCAAATTTCGATTTTTTTGGAATGTAATGGACTAAAATTAAGTTTCTAGTAACAAAAATAAAATTATCTTCTAACGGAATACAAATGTTTCAATTTAAATTAACGATATGAATTTTTTCTTTCTCTTCTTGAAATTACAAAAATAAAATTCAAAATAAAAAGAAATAATATTTTAAACAATAATCCTTTTAGAATTAAACAAGCAAAAAAAAAAAAAAAAAAATGTAGTTACATTCGTTAAGAAAAATTTTACATTCTTGTTGATTTAATGATATTATACAGTTCTTAAATACTCATATTCGCAAATGTTATTTCTATTAAAAAAATGTTTTTCGAATATTATGTTTTCCCCATTTTTATAGAGTTTGTTTTTTTGTAATTACTTGCCATTTTATATGTGTGTTTTTTTCAATAAATACACAACTGATGATTAAAATATATTTTTGTAAGTAAAATAAACATATTTTTAGCAACTAATGGATATTAATAAATCATCATAAAATAAAATTATCTTTTTTTCAAGAAATAAAAATCAATTATTTTGACTTTTTTTTTTTTTTAACCTTTAACCAGAAGGCACATGTAAAACATTCTGATAGTGATAGTACTAATAATACCACAATTTTAACTGAAAGTGTAGATTTTTTTTTTCTATTTAATTTAAAGTTTAAATATTTACCTAGAAAAGGCAACTCATAAACTAAAATAAAATCGTCTAAGAATATAGATTTAAAAATCTATCTTTTTGAAAATTAATTAAAAAAAAAAAATTCTATATTTTTAATTTTGTAGATATAGTTTTTGATTTGATATGTTTCATGCTAATTTCCTGATTGTTTTTGAAATTCGATAAGATTACCATTTTTAAATATATTTAAATAATATTATGCAATTTATTGTTTAAAAGTTTTTTGTTATTAAGTTAAATATATTCCTTAATATTTTTGTATCATGTTTATAAAAAAATTTTATAAACACTCATTCATTACGAAAAAAAAATAATTTCTTTTCAAAGATTATGAAATAATATATTTATAACATATTGAAATAATATATTAACCGTAATAGTATATTACTAGTATATTGAGAAATAGTGTTAAGACAAATCCATATTGAAGTTTTAAAGTTTTAATATATTTATAGCATATGTGAAAAGATCACATCATTTGCTAATTTCCAATAACTTTACAATTTTTGTATGGTTTTTGGTTTTGTCTATGAAACAGAAATTTCTAAATAACATCAAATAAAAAATGTAAAGATACTGATGGAGAATCTGATATGAAGTCAGAATACTACAGGAACAGGAGAACGGAAATTTTGCACTTAAGGCTTCCGCTTGTTTATTTCGTGATTTTTTTTTTTTTTTTTCCTACTGAACAAACAAAATGTCCGCTGCTGTTACTTTTTTCATTTAGCACGGAAGAGAGACGAAATCGAAACCCTAAAGTACAGAATCCCCATAAGAACTGTCATATTTAATAGCGACAGGAATATAACGAAATTTAATAACTCTAGAACTCATGAAGAAACAATTGTTCAAATACTGCAAGTAGCACTACCCAATTCCGACAAAAAGTCTGTTAAGTGATGGTTAAATTAACTTTACTAAACATAAACATCCTTAGACACCATTTTGAGGATATTGAAACATAATATGTTCATATTTCGAAAGCCAGACAATTCAAAATGAACTACAGAGCACGTGATTTGATATCGGCCAATCGTTAAATTTAGAACACATATTTTCCGCCAGTTTTAAACACTCAAAAATAAAATCACGTGAAAATCAGCGTTTATTTCAAATAAAAGTTTTGAAATGAAAGTTTGTCGTGTTGTGCGAAGAGATGAATCTGTTTTAAATAATAACTTATATTGTTATTGTTATTTTTATTTTATAGCTTCACTTTTTTTTGGAGATGCTAGCCAGGTCAACATCATGTTCACACATGATAAAAGAATTAAAAATGCTTAATTCAAACCCAACTTAATTATTAACTGTGCTACTAATAAAGACTACTAAAAATAAATAAAAAAATATTATAGGAAATATTTTTCTTTTGTTTTCTCCATAGTTCCTAAATGCCTCTTTTTTTCCTATTTCCACAATCTTATATTTATAGCATAATTTTATATACACTTGTGATATTAAAAACGTTCTTTAAAACAAACAACTCGTTAGTTTTATGGTATAGGTATAAAAATAGAATTTTATAGGTATACGCTCATATATGGTGTGCCAATAAAAGACTTGAATTGCCCGCAGTTTATAGGAGATCTTTTATTTTTTGAGCAGAAAATTACGCCTGCGAGTTATACGGTGATACGAATTATAATCAAGAAAATTACGGTACTTTAATGGAAGTCAGCATAGCAGATTTAAATTGCATTGAAAACATAACATTATAATGAAAGAAGGATTATAAAAATAAGAAGGAATCTTATGTTGTGGATATTGGCACATAGATAACATGGACATTTACGTACAATCAAACAATATATTATGTTGTCTACATACTATCAGGAACTATGTTATCACAACTATAATATTCATGCGAAAGTTCTTATCTTTTAAAATAAATATATTTCTTTGAAATGCAATTTAATAGTCATGTTAAGTTTCTTAAAAGTAATTTCTGTTAGAAAAGAATATTAAATTTACAACAATTAGATACTAAATTGATATAGAATAGCTTAGAAAAAAATTGCAAGAAAAAAAATTTTTACATTTTAAGCACAAAGATTCTATATTTGAAATACATTAAATCTTTTTTCTTAATAATAGAATAGTTTCTATAAGATATTCTTCCATTCTGAATCCGAGGTACAAGCGTCAGTGCTTAGAAAAGTCTGTCAATTCCTGTTTGGTTTGCTGTATAGCAGTAATTGTCTTTGCTACTAGTTGTATTAATGAAGGATATAATTAATTGAATTGCCTTTTAAAATCTAATTTTTAACATTAATTCAAGAATTTTGGAAAAATCAAAAATATTTTTATAAAAGAGTCGACAGTCGAATTTTTTTAATCAATTTCTGATACCTGAATACTATTTACTTTAGATACTTATTACGAATATTTATACTTTTCACTTTTTAGAATACTTTTTTTTTTTAGAAAAGCAACAAAAATATCAATGAAATTTTTTTACTCAAGCAAATTCATAAGTTTCAGAAGTGGTTCTTATATTTATTGGATTATGCTGCATATATGATTCTGCTAGATTTTACAAGAAATGCGTTATTATTTCAAATTAGTTACAATATTTTTATAAAATAGAAACATGAAAAAAATATATAGACTTAAAAAATACTTACTGCTGTATGCAAATAATACAAGGGCACATATAAATTTAAGATACTGCATCTTTAAACTCTTCCTTTTGCAACGTTTTCTACAAGAATGGGCAACTGAGGTTAGAATGGACCTCTTTTAAACGTTATTATCGGTAACATATCTTATGACTCAGAATAATATGAATGAATAAATAAATAATCGCCTGATGGTTATATAAAAGATAAGGGTAATGATAATGTGCAGTAACAGTATCAAACATATATATAGAATAACAAGTATGTATATGATAACAACAGTAAGAATTTGAATGACTTTATAAAAATGGTTAAGTCATGCAAGAAATGGAACCAATGTAGGGCATAATCCTTAAAGAATGGAAGAACATAGAAAAAAAAAAAAAAAAAAAAGAATGCAACAAAAAAATAAATTTTGTACATATGTAGGCATGCGCTTGTATAAAAAAAGTTAAAAAAAAAAATTTTTCCCTTGAAAAAAAATTTTTTTTTTTTTTTTAAATTGACATGCATTTCAGTATTTTTGTGTGTTGTACACGTATTTCCTTTCTGATTTTAAAAAAGATTTTGAGCTCAATATGTACAACGTAATTTCCTACGTATAATCCGCGAAATATTCGATAAAAAAAAAAGTTAAAATTTTGTGGGGTTTTTCATGGTTAAGTTTAGGCCGCTGATTTTGCAAGTGCCATTAAATGCAGTTCTATAAAACTACCACCTAAAAAGGTTTTTTTCAAATTGATAAAATTTAATGTAAAAAGAAAGATGAACAATCCTCTAAGCATAAAGAAAATATTTAACAGCTATGGAGGGAAGAGAGATGCACATGTACAAAAGTAGACAAATTGTGATTATCATGCGTTGGTATGTATTAATGGATAAAAAAAGGCACAGAATGAAGTTCGAATCTTATTCGAAAACACTTTTTACAAAAGAAGAAATTTATCATTGATGTCAGATTTTCAAGAGCAGCTCAGCTGTCGATTTTCATTTCTTTAGTAAATACAAAGATTACACATCTTCAAAAAAATATTGTATCTTTTGTTTTCAAAATAATTTTTAACTTATTACGTAATTAAATTCTCTCCAGACCATTACATTCTACAACTTCATTTGAAATTGAGCAGAAATACTTCTGCACTTGCTACTCGATTAAGCTATTTAATCTCGTCAGTTAGTTTGATACCATTACTTTCATATCACAATTTCAATGTCACCATGGCAATCATAGGACTAATAAGAGAAAGTTTTTTACTTCTCATAATGAATAATAAAAGTTTTTAACAACAGAATTTGAATTACAAATACAGCAAAAAGTTACATTTTCTTTACCTTTGTGATAGCAAACTTGCCTATTAACTTCAATTGGTATTTAAAGCAATTAGAAGTAGAGTTTTGGTTCGATACAATTCGTTAAATTTAAATGTCTCATCAACATTCAGCAATATTTGGGTTATATTGCTAATTATAAAATTGTTTAGAATTTTGCTATTTAGCTAGCCATTATTTGCTATTATTTTACTAGCCATTAAACTGAATATGAATCCTCCAAGACTAATTCAGTACTTCAAGCAATTAAAAACTGCACCTTTGAATCAACGTCGATCGAAAATTTTCTTGTTCATCATTTTTCAGAATTCTAAGCAAAATATCGTTTATCATATTTGCATAGCTTCCTGAACAGATACGAGTCATAGAAAATGAGTTAGCAGATTAAATCAGAATCATATGATTTCATTTTACGATATAAGAAAATTTCATCACCCACAAAAACACGTGGTGACATGGTTGGACAGCAAATAAGTCACATGACTTTCAAATCAAATTCATACAGACATTTTACCCTCGAATAGAAAATCAGATTGATTTTTCGATTTTCGTACCAAATCTTGAGTTAAACTCCATACAGATGGTTTAACTTCCTCTATAGTGTATCCCTACTACAATGACTCATAAAAACCAATGGGACACATTTTATTCCAGTGCAAGAGACATGAAGAACAAATTCCAGGACAATTTTGGATGAAATGTTTTTTTTTTTCAGGATATCTGTTTAAATAACAAGGCTTATGTAATTTAAACCAATACAGATATTTTTAAACCTATATATTAATTTAGAAAGCACCATACAACACTATTAAAGCAACCTACATTATTTATGTCCCATTCCCCTCAACTTATGAAGAAAAAACACCAAGACAACTTCAGATGCAATGTTCTTTTTAGGATCTGTGACGATATTTATCATGAAAATAAAACAGTATCGATTTAATTATAATATGTAGAATAGTTGAGAAGGCCACTTGCAATATTATGAAAGAAATCTGAACACTATTAATGTTTACCTTAACATTATTTATGTCTCATTCTCACAACTTTTAAAATTCCGAGAAATTCTGAGGCAATGTTTTTAACCTCTAATTTATAATAATAGAACAATTCAAACAACAAGCTGCAACTCTTTGAAAGTATTTAACTTGCAATGCTATAAAAGCCTTCTGTAACTTTATGAAAGTAACCTACACCATTTATGTTCATTCTCACAACTTATTTATTTATGATCTTTACTGTATTAATTTTTTCTTTTCATCTTAATTTAACGATCAGTTTCGGAATCGTTATTTGTCAAGACAATTGAAAACAAAGGTTACTGCAGTGATTTTCTTAATAATTTAATCTCGCATATTCTCCATGTGCTTATTATATAATCTATATTATCAATCTATTGTTTACTATCATTCCACTTAATTTCATACAAAGCATTTCTTTCTACTTTTGAATAAGTTAACGTTTATTAAAAACTGTCTTCTAAATCAAACTACTATAATACATTTCATTTAATTTCCAGTATTTATTTACCAATTATTAAGTTGTTATTTGCTCATGAATCCCTGTATTTCTGAAATGCATGTACGATTCATGAACAAAATTATCACTGCTCTATATTAAATGTATTCTAATATATTTTCTTTTTATTATTTTTACATTTAAGATAACCAATTCTGAATGAATAATAAAAAGAAATGCAGATTTCTGAATAAAATCATCTTTTGGGTTTTCTTAAGTGATATTTTCTCTTTCGATATTAATATAATTATTTATATTAATTTATTGATATTAATAATTATTTCAACTAAATATTTGCTCGTAATATTGGTTTTTAATATATACTTTTAAAATAAGTTTAAATATTTAGAATATCTATTTTTAAAATAAAAATTATTTTCATGAAAATGTAAAATGTAATAAAAAATGAGATTTTAAATAATGATTCAAGTAAAAAATAAAAGAAAAGGAATTTAATTTCTGCTAGATTTTTAATTTGATGACGTTTACTCGACTATTTCAGTTCCATCTATTTGACTATCAATATGATTTTTAAAAGATGTATGAAAGGAGAAATTAAATGGCTTGCTATTTTGAAAATTATGAGTATTCTGAAAATTTTTAAATAAATTTTTCTTTGTATTCATACTGTATATTTTACCCAATTGATTTTATCTGAAATTTCAAAGTCTTTACTTAATTTATTAACTTTAATTTAGAAATGCTAATGAGAGTAAATGAATGGAAAGCTTGGGATACTAATGATACAGCTAAAGAAAGTGAACACAAATTATTCGTCAACTGATATGAAGTTATAGCGTGACAATGATTAATAACAGTAACAATAAATATTTTGTATATATCATTTTAGAATCTGGCAACTCGGAACCAGCTTCTTGTTTTCGTTTCGGTTTCTCTGCTCATCCGTCTGCTTGCTCTCATCTGTCATTTTAACTTCCATCATGCGGCCTAAAAATGGGAAATATGCTGCTTTGGAAATTAATAATGAAATCCATTCTGTTTATGAGTATTGCTTAGCTGCCGGTCTTACTCATGATGAAATTGCGGAGAAAGCGAGGCCACTTTTACAACCGATTCGCGTGGAAGTAGGCAAGAAATACTTGCTGATGATTCTCAAGATCAGCCTGTGTTGTCTTGCTCTTTCGTATACTCTCTCCTCTGACACCATTTCTCGATCAATACTTACGCAAGGAAGATATTTCATGTTTAAGGTTTTAGTTTATGGATCTTTGTAAAGTTTTATTTGTCCACTTTTTATTAAAAATTTCTATTTAATATTAATTTATTGTAAAAATAAAATTAATTTTTAAAAAAATTATTTGAATTTAAAAAAAAAAAAAAATAATGTGTGCTGTTTTTTTTTATTTTTAATTAGTGATTTTGAGGTAATACTCCTCAAATTATTCAAAATTATTTTGTGTTGAATGGTAAATACTTTTAAGTTTGAAAATAAATGTCAAAAATAAATATTAATGTATTGAAATTAAAATTAAAAAAAATTTTTACTTGTTAAATATTTTTTTAATTCAATAATCATTACTATAGGCATTTATTTCTTAACACAAATGAAATGTTTTTATATAACAATTTGATATCCGACAAATAAAAAAAGCAATAAAAATTTAAAATTAACTTCAAATTTAAAATTTTTATTGAATTTTTAAAATACATGATATAAATAAAAAACGTTAAAATTTTTTTTTTTTTTTAATTTTAAATAAATAGTTTTAAATGACGTCTCTTTTAGATTCTGGAATTTTGGGATTGGACTGAAATATATTCTGAAACATGTCTGTTGGGAAATCCGTATTATAATGACGAGCATAGTTATGTTGTTGACTGCCAAGTAAGTTTAATTAATTAATAATTTTTAGATTGATATTTATTTTATTATTGCTTTAAGCTTTTATTTTCCTGTTGAGTATTTCTTCAAAAAATTTAACTTCAGTTTTTATATGAAAGTTGAAATATTTACAAAACAATTTTTTATCGAAATTATTTATTCTAGTGATTATAATCTATAAAACAAATATGGAAAATACTGATTAAATATTACCACTTATTTAAATTTTCTTTAGTTTTTAAAATATGTATTTTTATCTCCAATTGTCTTTATCAAATTATCTCACAAGCTTTGCAAAAATTTAATCAGCTTGAAATCTTTTAATACTTACATAAACATTGGGCTCTCTAATAATATAACTCATTACTAGATTTCTTAATTTTAAGCTTAATAAACTCATTATTTGTCTGCCTTATATGCTGTCCATATTTAAATTCAGCTTGATTTCTTAAAAATATTTTTATTCCAAAAGTTTCTTCATAAATAACTAAAACATTTAAATATGCATAATATATATAGTTTATAAATTTCGAATATTGCTGTTTTAAGGCATGTGAAGATGTTTTTGACGTGGATTTTTTAAACTCGACAACAACTGAAGAAATGTCGCAGAATTATATTCAAAAAAATATTCCAGTGATTGTGAGAAATGCTATGACTGATTGGCCTATTATGAATGAAACTTTCACTATTCGTAATCTGACCGACGTAAGTTTTTAATTTTTAAAATTTTTTGTACAGTAGTTATAATTTTATTAAATATATTTTTTTATTAGAAGATTTTCAAAAAAATTTAAGTATGTGATAAAATCCTAATAATGTAGTCATCTCCTTTTAAAACAATTTCCCTTCCTATTTTAAATTTAGTTAGATTTTTCCCTTAACTCTTGAAAATATACTCTTCTCCTTTCATATTTTATTTGTGTCCATTATGTATATGTTTAACTTGGAAATATTGGTTTTTAGAGTAAGTTCTTTATTTAATCAATTAAATGTAAAAGATTTTCAATGTCAAAAGAAGGAGAAAAGTTTTATTTTTCTGAATAATATTTTTTTTTTTTCTAGATGTTTTCTTTTCCCCCTTTTAAATATAGAAAATTTTCAATTCTTGAAAAAGGGAAGTTTAAAATAGGATTTTAAGATTTATTTTAATACAGTTTTGTCTAGATAAGTAAAAATTGTGGTACATCTTGAAAATTATTTTAATATTTATCATTTATGTATATCATGTTATAATTTTTTTAACTGTTGTTTTGAAGAATGAAATCTCTTCACGAATTTCTTTTAAATATTTACTAATGAAGGATGATGGCTTAAAGTAATTTGTCTTTGTTTTATTTTGTTTCATATTGACATCAGATTATTTTTAAGATGAGATATTCTTCAGTGAATTAGAGCTGATTTTGTTTGGCAGTAAATAAATAAATAACCAAGATGTTATTAATTTTTCGAGCTATTCTTTTTAGAATTATTCAAATAGAAATATTGCCATAAGTTTTGAAGAAAATTTTTATAAGAGCAATTTAGTCAGAAATAGCCACCCATTAAATTTTTTTAAATGTAAAAGTATATTGGAAAGATTGTATTGTTAAAATTTATATTTTTCGATTACATTCAAAGACATAAAATGATAATATTAATTTTTTGGAATACATATTTTTTTTAATATTTTAAATACAGGCACTCAGAATATGTTTACATTAAAAGAAGTTTCTGTAAAAGTTTGAAAATTAAAAAAACAGATGTATTTAATTAAAAATTTTAAAATTCAATTAATTAAAATTATTTTCTAATTTTTTTAAACTTATTAAGAAGAAATTTTAAGGCATTTTTCTTAGTACAATTACCTAGCAATAATATAAGCTTTATTAGTAATTAATATAGTTCATTTAGCATTAAATTAAAATTTAATATTTTTGAACATATAATGCTATGTAACATATATAATGTAGTTATAAAAAGTGGCAGTATAAATAGAATAGTATAATATTTTTAAAAGTTATCATATTAAAATTGTAAGTTTTCCTGTTTAATTCTATTTTTAAATGCTTATATAAAACTCGATTTATCTTTTAATTAATGGGCTAAAAACTGCAATCCTATTCTAAATATAAAAAATGTGTTTCATTTTGATAAAAATTATTCAAATCAGTAACATTCTATTGTCACTGATTTTACTAAATAGGGAAAACCAATTTAAAAAAAAATCAAATGAAGAACAAAAACTGGGCAATAAATTATAGTTAATTCTACTGTCTGAAATAATGGATGGTTAATTTCTGAAAATTAACTCTCTTCAAATAAATTTTTCTGTTTCTCTAAATTTAAGATTTATAAAATCACGCAAAAGGTAATTTGAAAATCATAAAGTAAAATGTAAATAGATAGATTTTGAATACTATTATAAAAATCTTATATAATTAAAAATTGGTGATGTTGTTATTTTTATTTTATATATTTATTTTTGTTTTTACAGGAATTTTTTTTCTTGGAAGATGATGTATGCATGTTTCAGTCAAATTTAAAAATTAAAAACCATCGCAAATTGTTTGAATTGCTTTCTAAACATGAAGCTGAAAAGTGGTATGCTCATTGGTAAGTATGAATAATTCTTTTTCTATATAGTGAAATAACATCTTAAAAATTAAATATCAATTGGTTTAATTTTTATGTTTCAATAAAAATTAATTTTTTGTACTAAAATTTTTTTGTGTTATAATAGTTGAAACTCTTAAATATTGTATTAAATAATTTGCAACTCAAGAATTCTGAATCTGTTTATACAATACAATGTCAGTTAACCCATACTCTGTTATATACAAAAAAAAAAAAAAAAAAAAAAAATTTAAATTTTATAGATGTTTTTACTTCTATTAATAATTATTTATAGTTAATTTATACACTTGTAAAATGGCACTAATTATGTTCTCCCTGCTGTCTCAAAATTTTGATCATACCTGGTTCCATGAAAATAGTTAAAAGTCAGTTGCATTTTAAATAATGTAATCAAGTAGTGCTTATAGATTTATAAATTAGATAACAAGTCTTCTAAAGCTAACTTTATGGGGGAAAATAATTTATGTTTGCTTACTATTGTTATGCTACACTATTAAAAATGTATATATAATCACTTAAATATCTATAAATTTAGCAGACAAGGAAATATAAAATTTCTCAGACATAAAATTTTTTTGTCAAAGACATTTTTTTAATGATTAACCAATTACTAATTAAAACATTTTAATTTTTAAGTTCGTTGAGATTTGAACAACTTGTAAAAAAAGATTTTTCAAGTAAAATAGCATACTTAAAAAATAAGAAAATTGCTTTGTTCAAGAAGCAATAATGTAAAACACAAAAATTGATGAAAGGTAGTCAATTGTTTTATCATGGAGAATTTTTTTTTCCCCATTCTTAATAGAATTAAAGAGATAATTTGCTGCAATTGATAAATGAGTATTCTCATCATTGGATTTGAGGAACTTTAAGATATCAATAATAAGCAATAAGAAAAACAGCTTGATCACATAGTAAAAAATTATTCATCTTAACATTTTCAATCCATAATAATCTTTAAAATGCCATTGCCATGTACATGTTTTAAAAATTATATTGTTTTTTAGTTGTTTGTTAATTATTTTATATATAAAAAAATATTTTCTTTTTTATGTAGTATTTTAATATTTTTTTTATAATTTTTATTATGTTTATGAATTTTTAATAACAAGATCAGATTTAAATGTTTCCAATCCTGTTGTGAAACAAATTCATTTCAAGATCTTCAAATGTATTTACATCACTTTGAGAGATTAAAGTCTGGATCTCATTCATGTCTGCTTTAAAACTCTCAGTTGTATCTTAAGCTTAGTGAGTATTATTCAAATTCTTTGTATTTCAAGCTACGAGAATAATTTAAATAATAATGCAAACATGCAATTCAGAATTTGGACATTCAGCAAAAGTTAGATTCAAAATGAATATGTATTAAATAGTTTCTCATTAGTAAAACACACATTAAAAAAAAAAAAAAAAAAAAGGAAAGAAATATTTCAGTAAATTAGTTAATGTTTGAGAAAAATTTGTTATAATTAGGTTAATTAAAAAAAATTACAATATGCACTGAGGCTCAAAAAACTAATGTTTTTAACAAAAATATGTACTAAAATTTTGTGACAAATCTTTCATTTCTTTTAATAAAATTAAAACATAAAAATCAACTTGGAATGCTTATTTTTAAATTTGTATATCATTTTAAGTTGTATGAAATTTGTAATTAATTAATTAATAATATAAATTTTTTAAAACTTTTTAATGATAATTATATATTGACTTCCTAAAAATTCTAATGTCTTCTTGTGACTATTATATTAAAAGTACCATTATTCAAATTAGATTGATGTTCTGGAAAATTGAAATATTATTAATTTCTAAAAAACATTTCTACATAAATGCAGTTAAAACTATTTTCAATAAATAAATCCATTAGGCTTGTTGAATTAAATTAATTTCAAAATTATTTTAGGAAAACTGTGAAAAACCTACTCATAGACTGCTGCGTAGATTTTATTCAAGGCCTTATTTCATGCCGCCTACTGTTCAAATGACTGAATCTAATTGGTTGTTTATGTCTGCTTTCTATAATGGGAAAAAGTTCAAGAAGGTATTTATCTTAAATAAAAGTATCTTATTTTACATTTATTAGAGTACTTTCACTATGAAAATAATTTATTTATTGAATTATCAAACAAATAGTGTAATAATTAAAATATAATTTTAAGTAAGAGATGCATAGATTTGTGAAGGCCATTGACCTTTATGTAACATGACTGCACATTTATTTGTCAACAAACATTTTTAAAAAATCAATTTTACTTTTGTGCTTAGTTACTATAAAAGACAAACAATTATTAAATTAATGTAATATCGAGCATCAATTTTTTTATTTACATTATATACTAGATATTTTTAATGTAAAAAAAAAATTGATGCTCTGATATTACGTTAATTTAATAATTGTTTGTCTTTTATAGTAACTAAGCACAAAAGTAAAATTGATTTTTTAAAAATGTTTGTTGACAAATAAATGTTTATCCAAACAGCTTATGCATTTTAATGTGTTATCTAGCATATTTATTTGTTGCACAGTTTTCAGCAATAAATACTGTACAAATAAAAATTAATTTAACTAGTGTCCTGCAATCGAGGCTGGCGTGTTAACAAAGTTCTAATCTGCCAGTTTGCAATAAATTAGATAATATTTTAATAAAAAAAGTAAACATTTTATTCAACTATAGTTGGAACATGTTTTAAGCTTTCATCACAGCAGTAGATTTAAAAAAAGAAATTATCAATCACGTTTTTAAAGTTAATGCATATGAAGAAACAATGACCAAGTCTGTGCATTTCTGCTTTAGATAAAGAATTGTTATTTGTTGAAAGAATTTTTGTTTGTTAAATTTTTAGTTAATGCATATTATTGTTCTCATATTTTTGCTAAAAATATAAATTATTTTCAGAAGTTAAAATTGCAGCATTAATGATTAAAAATTGAAATTTTAAATAATATTTGCATGATTCTCATGTGTGTAAAGATTAATTTTCTAATAAAATGTTTCATGATTTGTCAATTAAATTTGCAATAGTTATAAAACAAAATGTTTAATGTTAATAAAAATATTACTGATAAATAAGATTTAAAATAGATACTTTCTCATATCTTTATAAACAGAAATTTCAGTAGTTTATATGTTCTTATTTTGTTTCAGATTGACCCGATGCCATCTATAACTGTGATGTGGGTTGCACAAGTCTGGGGAACTAACCAAATTCAATTTAAGCCGAAGAAACCTTGTCATAAAACATGCAATGTTTTAGAGGATACTTTGGAAGAAGGAGAATTGGGTATGGAACACTATTTATAAAATGACATGGGTTTACTAAATTATTTTAAAACATAAGTATTAGAAAGTGCAAATATAACTGTTTGAAAGTCAGTAGACATATATTACATTTGAACTAAATTATCATAATGTGATATGACAAATTGATCTGCTTGCCTTTGTAAATGAGGATTGATTTTGCCAAAACATAAGCACATGCAGGGAATTGTTGAAAACAAATGGATAATCTTATAGTTAATTTTAAGAAATTATAATAAAGAACATTGAAAATTCTGTTCTTATTACAAAGCATATAAGATTGCTTTACTTTGTATAAATTTAAGAAATACTTATTATATTTTGACCAATCTTTAACTGAGGAATGCATTTTGTAATATCTAAAAGAATTTATTATGTGTCATTTAGTCAAAAAAATAAGAAAATTAAATTGTCCTAATATGTCAGTATTTATTTATTAAAATTGTAATGCTTATACACATTAATTGCATACTTTTTAAAAATATGCAATTTAAAGTCTTTTGGTATTTTATAAATTTTATTCAATTTCTGTTTCCTACTTTAGTACTGTACAACCCAGCTGTTTGGAGCTTTGGTTACTTGCCGGATGACGAGACTGAAAATTTGGCTTTGGCTGCTGGAGGATTTTCTCACTTTTCTTAAAATATTGTAGTAGTTTATTGAAAATTTTATTTCATTTAAATTTTTTGTTCATTTTTTTATTCATTTTCATTACATACATATCTTTATTGAACAGTATATACATCTGAATAAATGGATCTGAGTGTGAACTATTTCTTGGATTGTTTCTTTTTCCTCTTTATTGAATTTTGTATCAATTTCCTGAAATGAGAAAAACAAGATACAGGAATTTGTACTAAACAATTATACAGTATTGAATCTAAAAATATTATTACTTTACTTACTTTTTTTTATACTGTTTTTCCAAATCATATTTAGGAACAGTAGAAATCTTTTCTCTTTTGATGGGACGTGCATTTTTCATTTTTTTCCCCTAAAAATTGAGTACACAGGCAATTAATAAAAAAAAATAAACTACATCAATAAAAGTTATTTAAAAGACTACCGTGGCCAAGTATTGTAAAAATTAAATTTTGTTAATTTTTTAATTAAAAGGTGAGAAAGAAAAGCATAGAATTACACTAAGTAATTTTGTAAAAGATCTTACTTTGCAGTTTTGAGACTCATTATGTAATCTGGTACTTCACAGCCAGCATTTTTAATTACTTGAGCTATACTAAAAAAAAAAAGAATTAATTTTAATGTAAAAAAAGATATTCACAAATGATGAATGATAATATATAAATACATTTTTAAAATATGTGTACTTTAAATTGTTTATAATGTATTTGTTTCACAGTGACTCATTTAAATCTTCATGATATCTAATTCATACATAATAAGAGAAGCAGATTGTTTTAAAAAATGTATCTATATACAGACAAAATTGTAATAGGATAACAGATAAAATTCTCAATAAATATCTGTATTATGCAAATTTTCTGTATATTTCGGCATATAACGAGCACCTATACTTTCAAATGGCATTTAATTTTTAGGTGTATTCACCGTATAAATTGCACCCTTTTTTTTACAAAATGTACAGTAAGTCTCGAACTACAACTAAAAGCACAGGAAAGGGGTGGGACAAAATCGGCGCTATGGTACAGGATTTTTGCAGTGTATTTTTACAGACTTCATTTCCTCCATCCCTTTCATGTGATGTACGAGGCGAATAATTTATCTTGGAACAAATCAGAAAGCACCCGGGGCTTTTTATGCTCTCTTTAGCATATTCATCAAAATTCATGGTATCCCTTTCCGTAGTAAATGTGGCTCTTGCAAAATGAAGCAAACACAGTACTGGGTTCAAAATTAAAGTGATTCAATTTGCAAAAAAAGAAAATGGAAATTGTGCAACAACAAGGATGTTTGATGTTAGGGAAAGCTCCATACAAGAGTGTAAGAAAAATGAAATGAATCATTAATATACCAAGGAATAAATATGCTTTGCATAAAGCAGTAATGAAATTGCCTATCCTAAAAGAAAATGTTGTGAGCATGGTACTAGAAAATCGCCAAGAATGGATTAATTGTAACATGAAACAGTGTACGGCTATTTGCCTTAAAGTGGGGGGGAAAATGAAACTTTTAAACAACTTTGAGTTGGTGCAGCTGATTTATGACATTAAATAATTTAGTTCTGCAAAAAGAGAAAAAAAGTTTCACAAATGCTTTCTAAAAATTTAGACAACAAATTGATGTTTCCAGAAGTAGGTCATAGACCTACCTACAAGGCAAAAAAAAAAATATTTACTGTAACACATATTGGAAATATAGATGAAAATCATGAAATGTTTGATATGATAGGAAATAACACAATTAATGTGAAAGGAACAAATGTGGTTGACATAAAAACAACAGGCCTGGAAAAATTAGCACTTCACTTCCACTCCTACTTAGTAGATGGTACAAAATTACAACCCATGATTATTTTTAAAAGAAAAACAATGTTGAAATCCAAATTTCGAAAGGTATTTTCATTTATGTGCACAATAAAGGATAAATGGACAAAAATGGTGTAAAGTTGTGGATAAGAAGTGTTTGGTAAAAATGTTCAGGTGCCTTATGCCCAGAAAGTCTTTCAGCTTGGCATATGTTCAGATCCCATTACACAGAAAATATGAAGAAATTGCTGACAGAGTGCAACACAAATATTGGCAGTTATCTCAGGCGGATTAAAACCATTAGTCCAGCATTTAGATGTGTGTATCAATAAACCATTCAAAGCAAATTTAAAATGACAGTGGAATATGTGGATGCTAAAAGGTGAAAAATACTTACAAAAGGAGGCCAAGTGCATCATGCCAGTCTAAAAGTAGTGTGCAAGTGGAAAATAAAAGCATGGAATGAAATTAAACCTGATATAATTCCAAAGTCATTTAAAATATATCTAATAATCTAGATGGAAAGAAAAAGATGATTATTTATTTATCAGAGTAACAGTGATGGTGAAGATGAAACAATGATATGCCTGAAAATATAACAGAAGATGAAGATGATGAACTTTTAATGTTATCCAATAATAAAAAGTTCACAAGGTATGTAATTTCTTTTCAATAAACAGTATTAAGATATATGTAGAAATCTAAATTTTTTTTTTTTTAAAGCGATCATTTTTATATTCAAAGTATAATGCTCACTCGTAAATTTTGTTCTTATTTTTTTGTGGTAAACGTGTTTGTTATATGCCGAAATATATGGTATATAATTGCTGGTTTTAATGTATTTATTTATAATTTATTTTGCAAAATGCTCGCATAGTTTTTTTTTTAAATTTTAATATTTTTTATTTTATATATTTTTTATTTGCATATGAATGATATTTTTTATTTGCATATACAATTTTGTGATCTATTTCAAGAAAAATTGGAGGTTAATTGCTTTAGCTATATCTGTAATAATTTTATATTTTCTACCTTTCTTTCTTCATCATAATTTTCGAAGAAATATATTTTATCCTTTTTTAAAATTATTATTTTGATATTTTCTTGTAAATTGAATATTATTAACTTGAATCGGGCTTGTGAAGTAAATTATCCTTAATACAGTTAGGAATAATTTTTAGAACTCTATATTTTTTAATGTATATAATATTTTGAATATTAAGAAAATCTAGAGAATTTTTTTTTAATAATTGTCTATTAATAACATAAAAAGTGACTAAGCACTCTGCTTTTTAAGAATTAAACCTTTCAATACTGCCATTCAACTAATCGAAATTTTCATTAAAAAGAGAGTATAGTTGAACCATAGATTGTGTGGAACAGCAAAAATGGTTAAGTCAATTTGTTAGAAGTGCTTCTAAAATATATGCAGTGCAAAGCTACTTTAAAAAGAAAAAAAAGGATACATGGAATATTTTCATCGAATTAGTTATCTAAAATTTGAATTGTTAAAAATTTAAATTATTGTTATTGCAATTAAAATCCCTCCTAATTGATGTTTTTTTTTCCCCCTTTGACACTACTATTTTTGAATGCATCCAACTTGGCAGTCTGCCAACTTTTTTATATATATAAACTACATTTAAAATACGTATATATAAAAATTATATTTTAAATACCTTTTAAATTTTTTACATCATCTGATGTAAAATAAGTAATTGCTCTGCCTTTTTCTCCAGCTCTTCCAGTTCGACCTAAGAAAAAGGAAATTAATATGAAGTGTGAAAAATTAAACTTATTATATTGATTTGCACATGTATAAATATTACAAAATACTAAAAAAAACTTCTAAAGATTACACCACAAAACTAAGTATTAATAAGAAAGATACATGATGCAAATTTTAGTTAACATCTTGAGGTTTAGGGGTAACAACTGTATCAGTTAACAATTTTATATAAAATTTTCTAGCAATTACAAAATATAGATATATATGAACATCTACAAAACTGAAGATAAACTTTATCTGCATTTAGGTGATTAATAATTCAAAATATAGTATTTAAAATCTTCAGAAATGTAAAAAAGCTACAATTAAAAAAACATAATACTTTGATCAACGAATGTTGTATATTGAAATATTTTCATTAATCGTTCTGTATTATAAATTTTTTTTTTTATAGCAAATGTTCTACATTTACTTAATAATCAATATTGTTAAAATAAAAAAAGTAGAATACATACCTATTCTATGGATATATTCAATAGCAGTTGTGGGGAAATCATAGTTAATAACTACTTTAACACCTTTGAAATCCATTCCTCTACCCATCAATTCCGTGCAAATCAAAGTAGAAACACTGCCATCAGTAAAATTCTTCATCACTTTATCTCTTTCTTCTTGAGTTAAATCAGCATGAATCACATCCACTTTGGTAAAGAGGTAAATCAACTCTGAATATAATTCTTTTGCTCGTTCTTTACTTTGAACAAATACCAAACATTGTGGTTGAATGCCCTTAAAAAGAAAACTCAATGTTAGAAAAGATATTTCAGTGCATAAAAACATATGATTCCTATAGTCAATGGGAGATAAAGAATGATGACTTTAGAGCAAGAAATTATCTGTTCTATTCTTTTCCTTAATTAAAGTAATTTAAAAATATTTTTTACAATATACTTTGCTTGCTACACAGACATTTATTTATTGCAGGAAAACATAAGTGTGTGCTTATATCCAGAAGTAAGGAGTTGGGAGTCAAAGTAGGTTTAAAATTTGACTCGTGACTCTTTTTATAAAATATTTGCTAAAATTCTAGGAATTAATGTTAAAGTTAGATAGTTAGTAGCCAACTCAATAATATCTTTACAATAATAATAGTAGCAGACATTTATTGCTATAGAAGCATGCCAAGTAAGTGTTGATAGACTTTTCTCATCACTGAGTCTTATAAAAGGCTATATTGGATCAGCAATAATTATCTAATAGAATCCATTACCAAGGAGAAAAATATTTAATGTAATATAAATATAGCGTCTTTGTACTTAAAATGTACAATTTTCTTTTGATTGTCTTAAGCTATTCTATAATACTTTGCCACCAGTTAATTTGGTACTGTTATTTTATAGGATATATGTATTTTTTGTAAGCAAATTTTGAATGTCTTAAGTGAATGAAAATCTTACACCTTTAAAGTTTAAAAGATACTTTGTTATAAAGAAACTTTTAGGGGGTATACGAGTTCAATGAAAGCCATTAAATTTGTTTCAAAAGTCCTTCTAAATCCATTAGCAAAGATCATAGTAGTTAAAAATAAAGTAAAAAAAGGCAACAGTCTGTATAAAAGAAGTTGATTCAGGAGTCGCACATTTTTTTTTTTTTTTTGCTTTTCTCCAACCTTGCTTGTGACCTTAAAACAAATTTATAAAGAATAATAATAACAGTAAATTAAACTGGTTGAAAAGTTTCCAAAAGTTAGCACATTTTATGGGTCAGATAATGATCATGAAAAGAGCATGATTCTTCCCATTTGGATTAGAAGGAAAATCTAAAAATGTTTTGCTTTTAAAGAATTTTCAAACATCGGAATCACCTCAAAATTTATACATTTGTTGCTGCATTCAAATAAAGGAAATACAAAATAAAAGATTAATATAAATTCATTCAACTGAAATTTGAGGCTTTATTTTTATGTGTTCTTTCTTTCATTTTAGGATGGACTCTAAATTAAAACCACTATACAAATTTAATGCCTCCATAAATTTAAAAATAACAATAAGGCTTGAAAAGATAAATTTTGGATATTTTAAAAATACTTACAGGAATTTTTAAAAACAGCTATCCAAAGTTTTGGATGTATAAATAATTTACATACATTAATTTGGTTAAATAGATTGTGAAAAGAATAAATTTTTCTTACTTTCATTTGTTTGCAAAAGAAATTTTTTATTTCAAGAAGCTTTCCAGATTCACATCCAGTGTAACGTAGTTCTTGTTGAACAGACTCAACAGCAGTATTTCTAAGAGGGAGAAAAATGCAATATTCAATTAATGATTTGAAAAAAAATTTTTGGAGGTGGAAAGGGTCATTATATATATAATTTTTTCTATGTTTTTTACACAATATTTTTCAACGTGTTAGTAAATCTCTTTCCTTTCAAATTATTTGGATTTTTAATTTTAATAAATAACATCAAGTTCAATGCATGCATATAAATCAAGTAAAATCTATTGAAAAATTTAAAAAAATATGAAATTCGCCTAATATTTACTACTTTTCATTATCACATGTATATTATGTACATTTATAAGAAGAAAAAAATATATCATACTCATAAAATATTTTCATATTCATGTTCATATTTCATTTCAATTTCATACAAATATTTTTATGCACAAAAAATATTTCATTTAAAGGAATTTACATATAAAAAATAATAAACATGTGACTGCTTGATTTATATAAATATATTAAAATATTGAGTAAAACATATATTAGTTTTTCCCATAAAATCTGGTAAGAAAAAGAAAGTATTTTCACATATTTAAAGTAATTTCGTTTATTTATACAGAAAAAATATATGATGCTGCTTACTTGGTGCCAATGGAAACACAGACAAGGCTATCCAGATTGAGTTTGCACCATTCTTCAACTTCCTGCTTAAATGTTGCACTAAACATTGCTCTCTTCAAACACGAAGAATTACAAGCTTTGTATATAAATGCTAATTGATCTCTGAAACTTGTTTGATCTTTCCCAATTTCAAACAGTTTATCACATTCATCAACAATCAACCACTGCACTCTGCAAAGTTGGAAAAAGAATTATTTCTTAATCATATGCCCTTTAATAGTTTTTTACATATAACAAATTTTAAGAAATATTAAATAAAAAAAATAGTTACTTATTTTGGCGTTATACTAGGTGGATCATTTTTGAATAAGTAAATAAGACGATTAGGTGTTGATATCAGGATATCTGAAAAATTAAATAAAGCAGGTTGTTAAAAAAATTTATATTAATTATTATATGGTAATTCATGGAAAATGATTTTAAAATAAATAATAATTTTTATAATAAAAAAAAAATATACAAGATGTTTATAGAGTAAATGACCTCAAAATAAAAAAAAAGTTAACATAATATTATTTTATCTATATAATATCATTTGAAGAAAATATTAAATGATTTATTGAGCTCCCTTCTCATTGAAATAATTTGCAAATAAAAAACAAGATCCATAAAAATTAAAAAAATTACTCATTTGATAAACTGTTCCAAAAGTAATATTTTTAATAGGATGAAGATGCCCTTCCAATTGCTTATTTTATGCATACCATATAAATAAAAATAATTAGATTATGCCGTTTTTTTTAGAAAATTCTTTAATCATTTTGATTATGAAATTTTAGAAATAAAGAAAATAAAAATAATAACAACAACATACCATGTTTTTTCAGAAACTTAGGACGATCTTTTACATTATTTGTATTTTCAATTATTAAAGTTCTAAGTCCTGTACCTTCAGAAAGTTTCAAGCAAAATGAATGAATTTGCTTCATAAGCTCTCGAGTGGGTGCAACAATAACGAAAAGAAATACAACCACTTTTCCATGGTTACCTTGAAGACATGAAATCATTGTTGTTATAAGAAGTATTTTGTTTTCTTTGTTTGAAATTTCCATAGTGAATGAGGATCAGAAGAATTTTCTCAAAAAATTTGGCATAGTGGTATTTTTTATTTGGTATGTAAATAAGCATTGAGAAGGCTATTTAAATCTCAGCAAGTGTGCTTTTGCTTGGTGTCAAATGATATTTTTAATTTTTATGGATCTTGTTTTCCTTCTGATGTACAGAGAGAAGGAATAATAAATCATTTTGTATTTTCTTTCAAATGATTGATAGATAAAATAATATTATGTTAACGAGGTCATTACTACACATAACATCTTGTATATTTTTTTATTATAAAGAGTATTATTTGAAAATATTTTCCATGTAATACAGTAATAAGAACACCTAATATATTCATATTGTGCACGAATTATCTATGATATCACTATTGATCTTATTTATTCAAATGATCCATAATGCGCTAAGTAAGCTATTCATTTTTATTTAATATTTCAACAAGAACTATTGTATCAAACTATTGGAGGCGCTCTCTGATGAAATAATTCTTTGGATTGATGAATATGATCAAACAGTGAAGTGAAGATGACAAATTTCAGAGATCAATGCTGATTATATCTGAAACTGTATTCAGGAAACAATGTTTAGTCTGGCTTTAACAATTGAGAAGAATCGTGCAAAATAATAGTTAAGCACTCAATCTCATTTCATTAACAAATCAGCAGCATCTGTAAAATAAGCAGTACCAATATGTGTGAAAATGCTTCTTTTTCTTACCGGGCTATGGGAAAAAACAATATATGTTTTATAATGTACCAACTATCATTTATAAATCAAGCAGTCTATTATTTTGAGAGAATCCTTAAATATTTTTATTAGCATAAAAATATTGTAGTGAAGTATGAACATGAATATGGTATTTTTATGAGTATGATGTATTTTTTCTTCTTATAAATGTGATAATGAGAAGTAATCAAGGCAGGCCTCTCTTTATAAAAGTGATATTAAACATCAAATTAAAATCAAATCATTCCCCAGAAAGGAAAATAACAGGTCAGAATGTGTGTGTGGGCGCAGAGGGTTCTTCCACCTCCAAGAGTCAAATCATTAATGCGCCCTCCTGTAGAAATGCTGCTGTGTGGTCTGTTCAACAAGAACTACGTTATAGTCTGGAAGCAAGACAATAATGAAATAAGAAAATTATTCTTTTACAGAGCTATTTTAAGTAGTAACATATTATGTAAGTATTATACTATCAAAAACTTGGGATAGCTATTTTTTCCAAATTCTATATTTTCCCAAAATATCAAGTATCACTCAAACATATTATTATTTTAAAAGACCCCATGAGTAGAATCATCTAAATGAAGAAAAGAGGCTCACAAAACCTCAATTCAGTTGGGCGTGATTTATGTGTCTTTTGGCTACGATGCAGGCGCAAATGTATAGGTGAGGTGATTCAAGATGGCTGAAAATCTTTAGCTGGCTGAACACACAGATTTTCCTTCATCCAAATGGGAAGATAATGCTCTTTGTGATGTTGTGACATAAATCAATGTTGGCTTCCACTAGGCTTTCAACAGTTTGTTGCTGTTATTATTATTCTTTTATGGATTTAAACAGGTTGAAAGCAATAATCGAATCAGCTTTTAGCAAGACTGTTGCCTTTTACTTTATTTTAACTACTATGATCTTGCTATCGTTAAGAGGAACTTTGAAGAACGGCGTTTAATGACTCTGAAACTGTACTAAGAAAAGTTTCTTTAACAAAGTATCTTTTAAGGCGCACCAAGGTCAATAGACCTAATTTCATAGGCATTCAAAACACCTTACAAAATGCATATAATCTATATAACAGTGCAAATCCAACTGGTGACATGGCTTAAGACAATCAAGAAAATTGTGCATTTTAAAAGATATTGCATTAAATGTTCTCATGACAATAGTTCTGATGATGTTTGCTGATCAATGCTGCACATGAACTCAAAATGATGAAAGTCTATCTTCTTTTCACTTTGTATCTTCTCCATTTAATAGTAATATAGCTATATTCATTCTTGGATGTGGATAACTACCTTCTCCAACACTGTTTCATTAATTCCACTAAGAGATTTTAAGCAAATCATTATAAGAAAGTCGCGGGTGTTTAAATGCTGTTCCCAGCTCTGCCTCTGAGATGTAACGCACCTGCCCTGTTTCCACCCTGTCAAATGTCTATAATAATAACAACAAAAGTATATTAATGAAAATATTTTTCTGGAAGAACAGTGAGTAATTCTGCTCTAAAAGTCATCATTCTTTCCATCTCCCAGACATATGGATATCATATGTTTTATCTGCTAGTATCTTTTCTAGTGGCCAAGACATTCAACACAATGTTATTATTTGTTCAAATGAAGAGCATTCCCAAAGAATTATGTCCAGCACCTCTTTACCAAGTGTATCTGATTTAACGCAAAGAAGAAATGAAGAATTTGATTTGCGCAGTGACGGTGTAACGATTTCACACAACACTGTGATATATCATAAGTATGTTATATATTCTACCTTTGGCAGCTGTTGACGATAAAATGTGAAGACATTGCTATAAAAAAAAAATTTATAATACAGAAACGATGTGTTCAATATGCAATAATTGATCAAAGTATGTTTTTTTGGTGTGCTTTATTTCTGGAGTACAAACACCATTACAATTATTAATCACCCTAAATGCAGATAAAAAAGTTATCTTCAGTTTGTATAAGATGTTCATATATCTCTATATTTTTGTAATTACTTCATTACATATAAAATTAACTGTTGGTGCGAATCTCTTGTCTTAGTTTTAATGTTCTAATCTTGAAGTTTTAAATATTTTCATAATCTCTTTTGTAAGTGCTATATCATTTTCACATCTGTATTATTTCATATGTAGAGTGAACTGGAGAACCGGAGAAGAGCAGGCCTCTTCTTATTTTGCACATCAGATGTAAGAATAAAAAGGTATTTAAGCACATATTTTAAATGTAGTTTATATATATAAAAAGTTGACGAACTTCTGAGATGAATGCGTCAAAAAATAGTGGTGTCAAAGAACGCCCAGTGGGGATTTTAATTGCAATAACAATAATTTAAGAATTGTTACTAGATAACTAATTCGATGAAATATTCCATGTCTCCCTTTGTACAAAGCTGAAAGCACATACTTCTATTTCTAACAATTGATAACCATTACAGTATGGTTCAACTATACTCATAACAATGAGAAATTCGATGAGTGTGGCAGTATTGAGGATTTTATTTCTAAAAAGCTGTGGTCTTAATCTTTTATAGTATTAATAGACAATTATTAAAATTCTCTGTTTAATATTCAAAATATTATAGCAAATAAAATAGAGTTCAAAAATTATTCTAACTGTATTAGATAATCTACAAGCAGTGGGTAATAATATTCAATTTACAGAAAATATCAAAATAATTTTGAAAGGATAAATCTCACTTCTTAGAAAAATGATGAAAAGGTAGAAAATAACAAAATTATTACAGATATAGCTAAGTAACTTCAATTTTTCTTGAAATAGATAAAATTATATGCAAACAAAAATATGCAAATAAAATATCATAATAAATAAAAAATATTAAGTAAAAAAACTATCACGGCATTTAAAATAAGTATAAATAAATACATTAAAACAGCAATTATATACCATATATTCGACATATAATATTTACAAAATTTGCAGTGAAGCTGTCATACGGATATAAAAAATGATCGCTTTTAAAAGGTAGATTTCTACATATATCTTGTACTGTTTATTGAAAAGTACATACCTTGTGAACTTTATTGATGGATAACATTAAAGTTCATCATCTTCTTCTGTTACTTTCGGGCATATCATGTTCCTCTGATAAATAATCGTAACTCTTTAAAATAAAATTATGAATATATTTTCAAACAATTATATCGTTATTTCATTCATGCTCCCTTGCACATGTTACAACCTCCTTTGTAAGTATTTTACTATGCTAATCCACTTCCACTGTCATTTAGAGCGAGTGTTTGTTGATACGCACATCTGGACTAATGGTTTTAATCCGCCTGTAACTGCCAATATTGTGTTGCACTCTCATATTTTCTGTGTGGCGCATATGCCAAGCTAGCACTCTGGGCGCATCACCTGGTGCATTACCTCTTATCTGACACACCATTTTGTCCATTTGTAAATAATGCAACACCATTGGTGCTGTGTTTTCTTAAAAATGTCGTAAGGTTGTAATTTTTATTGCCATCTACTAAGCAGGAGTGCAGAAGTGGTCTTGTTTCAGGCATGTTGTTTTATGTGAAATACACATTTGTTCTTTCTGTGTTATTTCCTATCATATCAGAGCATTTCATGTTACACAGATATTTTTTAATTACTTTCTTGGAAGCATCAATTTGTTCTAAATTTTAGAAGCATTTGTGGCCTCTTTGCAGACTAAATTGTTTAATGTCATCAAATCAGCTCTCAAAAAAGTTTCATTCCCCACAAGGCAAATAATACTAAATGTTACAATTGTCCATTCTGGCGTTGTCTCACAACATTTCTTTTAGGATGATGACCACAAGCCCTATTTTATGCAAAGCATGTTCCTTCCTTCTTGAGGTATGTTGTGGACTGCATTTCATTTTCTTACACTCTGTGGAGCTTTTCCTAACATCAAGCGCATCACATTGACACTGATTTTCATTTTCTTTGCAAATTGAATCCTTGAAGAGGCCAAACCTGTGTTTGCCTCATTTACTACGGAAAGTATACATGAGCAATGAATATATACAAAAATTTATAAAAGCCAGTGCTCTGTTGTTAAGTCATCTATTATCATTGTTCACTGCATCTGTACCACTGCCGCCCGGTACCTATCTTCAGTTAGAGACACTACATTGTAAAGGGTGCAATACGGTGAATACATAAAGTAAATGCCATTTAAAGTATGAGTGTCGTTATATGCGAAATAGAGAATAGCTCTGAATATTTATTGAGAATTTTATCTGTTATCCTATTACAATTTGTCTGTATATAGACATTTAAAACAATGTATTATGTGAATTAGTATCGCCAATTTAAGTAGTCATATTTCAAACATTATAAATATTTAAACCTATCTTTTAAAAATGTTATATGTATCATTCATCAGACTAATGAATATCTTTTTTATTAGTATTCTTTTTTTATATTTCAATGCTGACTTGTGCCAGATTACATAATGAGTCTCAAAATCAGAATCACGCAGATGCTGAAATAATATTTTATAACAACTATATACTTTTAGTAAAAAAATTAACAAAGGTAATTACAATAAGCCGCGGTAGTCTTTAAATAACTTTTATTGTTGCTGGTTATTTTTATTAATTTAGCGCAATGTACTCAATTACAGGGAAGAACGAAATACAAATCCATCAACTGTTACAAATATGATTTAAAGAATATAAAAAATGAAATAAGTAATGTATTATTTTGATTTCATACTATGAGTGTTCATTTCACACTGGAGTGTCCATTTATTCGAATATATGTGTTCAGTAAGTATATGAATGAATAAAAGAGAGACAAAAAACAAAATCAAGCAAAATTTCGATAAATACGAGGAAGTGAAATCCTCCAGCTAAGCTGTCTGATCGTATGTAAAGCTCCAAACAGCTGGGTTGCCACAGTACTAAGTGAAACAAGAGAACAGACAAGATACAAAATACCAAAAGACAGAAGTACATAGCAAAAGTATTACAATTCAATATTATCTGTGCAATATAATTTAATTTTCTTTATTTTTGACTATTATTTTTATAGCTTAAATTAACCAGATGCAATCATTCTCGATTAAAGACAGTCAAAATATAATAAGTATTTCTTAAATTCTCTGAAGTAAGTAATCTTACCAATAACTTTAAGACAGAGTGTGTGTTCTTTGTACTCAATTTCTTAAGTAACTATAGGAATATATTTATTTCAATTCATGTGCTTATGTTTTGGCAAAATCAATCCTCATTACAAAGCAAGCAGATCAATGTCATATCACATTATGATAATTTAGTTCAGAAGCTATGTAATCTACTGCTCAAACAGTTATATTGCACTCTGTCTTATGTTTTGAAATAATTTAGTAGCCATAAATTTCAAATGAACCCTTTTGTCTCAAGTATCCTCAAAGCCATTGCATCATTTCTGACAAGGTTTCTTGACAGTATTTATTCCCCAGACTTGTACATACACATCTGATTATAGATGGCACATCGAATCAATCTGAAAACAAAATAAGAACATATAAACTACTGAAATTTCTGTTTATCATGAGTATCTATTTTAAATTTTATTGGCAGTAAAACATTTTTGTTTTATAACTTGTGCAAATTTAATTGACAAATCATGAAACATTTTATTAAGAAAGTATCAGCTACACATGAAGAATCATGCAAATATTATTTGGAAATTTCATTACAATGCTAACTTCTGAAAATAATTTATATTTGTAAGTGAGGTAATAATATGGCATTAACAAATTTAACAAACAAAATTCTTTGCTGTGCTTTAATTCTTCTATCAAAACAAAGAAAATCACAGACATGTTCATGTTTCTTCATATGCATTAACTAAGCGTGTCTTACTACCACTGCTGATGAACTAGAGCATGTTCAACTATGGATGAAAAGCAAATGTTTACTTTGACCAAATATTATCTAATTGTGCAAACTGGCAGATGAACAGTGTACGCGTCTGGACACTGGATTAAATTGTTTTTGTTGTACAGTATTGTTTGCTGGCTGTGCAACATAGCAGATAACATTGAAATGCGCAAATGTTTGAATAAACATTTGACGTCAGCAAACATTTTTAAAAAAAGTCAATTTTACTTTTGTGCTTAGTTACTGCAAAAGAATGACAATTTATTAATTAAAAGTAATATCAGAGGCATCAATTTTTTATTTACATTAAGGAAATATCTAGTATATAATGTAAATAAAAAATTGATGCTGATGTGTTTATTTATGTAACTAAGCAAAAATAAGTGTTACGTGTTTGGGTGATAAATGTGCAGTCATACATGTTAATCAGTAACTCACAATCTATATCTCTTGCAAAATTACAGTATATTTTTTTGTTTATTGAACAATAAATAAATTATTTTCATAGTGAATACTCTAACAAATGCAAACAAGAATACTTTATTCAAGATAAATACCTTCTTGGTTTCCACATTATAAGCTGACATATTCAATTAGCAGTTGATCATTGAACAGTAGGCGACATGGGCGCGAATAAAATCCATGGCTGTCCTATGATGGGTTTTCTGGAAATAATTTTGAGAAATGTCAACAAGCCTAATGAATTTATTTATTAATGTAACTGCATTTATCAATGTTTTAAGTGTGTATTTCAATTTTCCCTCTGAGCGAATAATGGTACTAGTCTGGGGAACATTAAATTTTCCCAGGAAGTCAATATAAAGTTTTAAAATTTATATTAATAATTAATTAATTACAAAATTTCATACAACTTAAAATGATATGCAAAATTTAAAAATAAGCATTCAAATTGTTTTATGTTTTAATTTTATTAAAGGAAATGAAAAGATTTGATAAAATTTTAGTACGGCTATTAGTTGAACCTCAATGCAATATTTTTATTGCTTTATTATAATTTTCTCAAGCGTGTTGCTGAAATATTTCTTTCCTTTTTTTTTTAATGTGTGTTTTACTAATGAGGAAACTATTTAACCATATTCATTGAATCTAACTGCTGATGTCCAAAATTCGTTACATGTTCTGTTAATGCTTCAAGGTATTCACAAGTAGCAAATACAAGAATTTAGAAATATTATACTTAAGCTTAGATGCTGGCAAAACATTGAATCCCATCAAAAATGATCTTATTCTATTTAGTAATCTTGAAATAATTTCTAACAGGGTGGCTGTTAAATCGATCTTATTATTAAATTCATATTATAATAAAAAGTATAAAAATATTAAAATACTACATAAGAAAATATTTTACATATATAAACAAGGTAACAACCTTTAAAAAACAATATAATTTTAAAGCATATACATCAACATTCGTGTATAGTTAATGTTAGATAATGTTACACTATGTGATCAGCTGTTTTCTTATTGCTTATTATTGATAGTGAATACTCATTTATCAATTGCAGCATAAAAAAATTTTATAAATCTCGAAGAACTTCCATATTTCCTTGTCTGCTAAATTTATAGATATTTAGTGATTATATCTATCATTTTTAATAGTGTACTAACTAATAACAACATCTCCCCATAAAAGTGGCACAGAAAGACGTTTACTCTTGACACGTGCAACTGACAACTAAATGGAACATGATCAGGAATTTTAATTGGCACGAGGAGGAAACATAATTTCAGTCTTAATTAACTATAAAATATTGATAATAAGTAAAAACATCTATAAAATTTAAATTTTTTTTGTATGTAACAGAGTAATGGGATGTGACATTGTGTATAAACAGATTCAATGTAGTTACAATTATTTAATACAATATTCAAGTTTCAACTGACAACACAAAACTAGTACAAAAAATTAATTTTGACAAAAATTAAACCAATTGATATTTAATTTTAGATGTTATTTCACTATGAAAATTGTCATACTTACCAGCTAAATTTGGCAATTCAATAATTGATGATTAATTTTTAAATTTGTGCAAGTATCATATCATTTCAACATTCACAATAAAACAAAAATAAATATATAAATAAAAATAACAACATACCAGGCCTATTATATAAGTTTTTATAATAATTATTCAAAATCTATCTGTACGACACTTTTATGTTTCAGAATTACTCTTTCATAAATCTTAGTTAGAACGAAAACATTTGAAGGGGATTAATTTTTCAAATTAACATCATATTTCAGACAGTAAAAATCTTATAATTGTGCGATTTGTTCTTCATTTGATTTTTTTTTAAATTGGGTTTCCCCTAATAAATCAGTGAGCAGTAAATTTTTGAATAGTGCATTTTTATATTTGGATGGGATTGCAGTTTTTGCTCCATTAATTCAGATAAATCGAAGTTTTTATATAAGCATTTAAAAATAAATTAAACAGAAAACAATTTTAATATGACTTTTTAAAAATATACTATTATGCCACTTTATAACTACATTATATATGTTACATGGCATTATATGTTCAAAAGTAAATTTTAATTTAATGCTAAATAGACATAGTAATAAAGCATATTAGCTGAGTGTGTACTAAGAAAAATGCTATTGAAACCTAATGTAATCAGTTTAAGGAAAATAATTTTAATTAATTGAATTTTAAAATTTTAATTAAATACATCTGTTTTTAATTCAAAACTTTGCAAACTCTTTTAATGTAGGCATATTCTGAGAGTCTTTGTATTTAAAATATTAAAAGAAAACCATGTATTAAAAAATAATATTAATCATTTGCTGATCAGCACTGAATGCTTTGATATCAGAAAAATATAAATGCTCATAATGATCTTCAATATACACGTTAAAATTAATGGGTGAATGACTAAATTGCTCTTATAAAAATTTTCTTCAAGCTATCAAACAATATTTCTATTTGAGCTCATTCTAAAAAGAATATTCGAAAATTAATAACATCTTGTTATTATTATTTGCTACCAAGCAAAATATTTCACAACCAGAGAATATCTCATCTTAAATAATCTGATGTCAACCATGAGCAAATAAAAACAAAGACAAATTCATTAGTAAATATTAGAAATTTAATGAAGGGCATTCTTCAAAACAACAGTTAAAAAATATAACATGAAATATACATAAAATGATAAGTAAAATAATTTTAGATGTGCCACAGTACTGCTAGCTAGACAAAACTGTTAAAATATCTTAAATCACTATTTTAAACTCCCCTTTCAGAGTGAAGGCAATTATTCAGAAAATAAAACTTTCTCCTTCTTTTGACATTAATCTTACATTTAATTGATGAAACACTCTAAAAACAATATACAGGATTGTATATACATGAACACAAAATATGAAAGGGAAAGTATTTTCAGGTTGAGAAAATCTAACTAGATTTGAAATAGAGGAGAATGGAGGTATTTGATATTAGGATTTTATCACATGAAATTTTTGAAAATCTTCTAATAAAAAAATATATTTAATAAAGTATAACTACCTGCAAAAATTTAAAAAAAGTAAAACTCGTCGGGTCGGAATTACGAGACGGAAGAAGTTTCATTCATGACAATCAATCTGGCATTTCTCACAATCACTGGAATATTTTTGTGAACCTCTGGGCAGTTGGTTAAATCCACGTCAAGCACAGCTTCACATATAAAACAGCGTATTAAGCATTACTAAAACTATATATTATGCGTAATTTGGAAATGTTTTAAGTTCTTATGAAGAAGCACGGAATATATTTTAGAAGAAATCAAAGCCTAATTTAAATATATTGGACATTTATAAACTGAATAATATTCATAAAGCTAAAGTAAGAAATCTAAGCAATGAGGTGCTATTGACAAACTAATGTATGTATTAAAGTTTCATTTGTTTAAGCTGATGGAACAATTGGAGATAAAACCATGGAAGCAAAATTTAAAATAAGTGGTAATATTTAATCAGTATTTTCTCCATATTTGTTTTATAGATTATAATCACTAAGAATAAATATTAGACAAAAAAAAATTGTTTCTCTTCAACTTTCATATAAAAAACTGGAGTTAAAACTCAACAGGAAAATAAGCTTAAAGCAATAATAAAATAAATATCAATCAGGCAATGGTAAATTAAACTTATGACAGTCAGCTAACTATAACTGCTGATTTCCCCAACAGGCAATATTGGTGTCCAAGACCCAGAGATCTAAAGACATCAACATTAAAACTATTTATTTTAAAATTAAAAAATTTTTAAACGTTTTACCACACTATTTTATCAATAATCTAAAAATTTAATAAAATTACTGGTGAGGATTGTTCACAAATTTTATTACTTTAAGTAATTATATAAAACATTTAATTTGACTGTTCAAAAATAAATGCCTATAATGTCGTTATTGATCAAAATATTTAACAAGTAAAAGTACAGTACCAATTTATTCTAATCAATATTTATTTTTGACATTTCTACAAAACTTAAGTATTACCATTCAGCTTACAAAATTTGAGGAGCGATACCTCAAAATCACTAATTAAAATAAAAGAAATACAACACCTGCTACAAATTCAAATAATTTTTTAAAAAATTAATTATTTTACAATATTAAATAGATTTTAATAGTGGACATCAAAATCCATAAACATGAAGCACTAGGATATCTTCCTTTAAATGGTATTGATCGAAAATGAGTAGCACAAGACAACACAGGCTGATCTTGAATCGTCGGCTCTTGCCACTCCGCAGTATCAAACCTGTGCCTCCTCCTGAACCTCAATCATGTCAAGACCAGCAGCTATCAGCTGAGATAGTTCGTGTCAAGCCTGGCTGCCTCTTTATTTTTAAATGAATGGCTGGCTGGATGACGAAAGCAGAACATTCCAGTTGCCAGGGTGGCTATTATGGCT
>BPLR01001438.1:0-39756 GCA_021605095.1 Caerostris extrusa
CGTACTAAATTCTCGTATTAGCCATGTGTTTTGCTCCTGACATCGTTTATCAGCATTTGAGCCATTTCTAAATGAAAGTCAGACTCGTTCTTTTTAAGCGTTTTTTGTGTGAGTCTTTCTATTATTCATACACAAAGACCCAGAAAGCGTTCTATGGGTATTCAGATTTAGATCACAAGTCACTGACAGGCTGCCTGAGCCGAGAATCACCATTTTAGCCACCAGAGACAGAAACATTTTATATTGACAACCACAAAGTGAAAGTGATTATGAATTACCAGATGTACTGTTTTTTAAATATATTAAATATTATATGGAAATGTGATGAAGCCCGTGATTTTGAATACATGCATAAAAGATATACCCTTTCCTTTATTGTTCCTCTTTGCCTTCTTTAAAATCTCGTGTCAATTTACTTATTCATTATCAATGGTCGCTGACACAGAAAAATATCTTCTAAAGAGTTAATCACCGTACTTTGCTAGTCTACAAATAAAATCCTTTGTCTTAGAATGCATTCTCCTCTTTCTTTCTGTGTAAGGGGGATGTAGTCCTTCATGGGTGCAATTTGCATTGAATGTATTCAACCGTGAAATAGAGAAGTCTCATTATCTTCTGAAGAAACAGAATATTGAAAACAATATTTCGTGTTATCATTATTTGCACAATATATTATTATTGGATTAATCGAAATAATAATTAAGATAAGCTTAATAAAAAATAAAGAGCAGTAAATATGCGGACAAATTGCATATTAATAGTGGCCGGATAGCATGGGTCACCTTTCTAAATTGTGTACGAGCTGAGCAATACTTGTTGATTGACATGGTAAATTGCATCATCTATAGAGGGACAGTTTCAATTTAAATTTGTTAGTTGGAAAAAGGTCACTGTTTTGAATAATGAAATTGCTAGATTTTTCCTTTAGCTAATAGTTTAAATAAAGGGAAACTGTCACTGAGTGGCCAGGCTGAAATGTATGCTTAAAACAAACCTAAATTTCTTAAATTTATTACCCGATGAATAAATGAAAGCATTATAACCCATAATACTTAATTTATTCTCTGAAACTTTATACATGATGCAGATATCAATATAAATTCGACACGAATTGCGCCAGCTATAAAAACTGCTTTTTGAGCCGCAGTGATTCAACATAAGAAATAAACATTTCTTTTGCTGCATCTCTGAAAATAAAAGCGATCTCCTTTCACAAACAAAGATCACACTTATTTAACGCTTACTGTGCGTAAAGCATACGATAGTAAGTGGCAAATTCATAAAATAATGGTAGAATAACAAATGATTATTGAATTGGTGCGGAACCATAATGTTCCAAACATCTGATTTCAATATATCATTATTTCAGCAAACATAACATATATAAATGCATGTAATGTCATAAAAGATAGAAAGAGCGCCCAGCAAATAATGAAATATGAACCACTATACTTCATTACATTTTATCAATATATTTATATTTGGGTGATAACACAAACCACCCACTTCAGATCTAACCAATGATCACTTTCACATTCAGTTCAGTGGTATTTTGAGCTTACGTTACCTTATTCTTAGATATGATGATTGTGGTCAAGAAGGAGTCTCTCAAATCTGTTAAAGTAAAAATCATTACAGCTCATTTTAAAATGTAATTGATCATTAGCTGACAGCACTGAGTATTTTCTGGTGACATAATTACATATTGTATATTATATTCATCAAATGAAATACAATTTCTTAAAACAGTTTCAGTCCTTAAATATGTCTGATAATTTCCATGTGTTTTATTAAAGTTTTTAAACTTGACATTGTTTGCCTACTGCATCACTTGTTTAAAACGAGCTTAACATGATTCTTTTTCAATGAATATATGGATAATGAGTATATCAGAAAAGAAAAATTATAATTTTCTGAGATTGCTGCTACTTTCATTATGAGAGTTAAAGTCGTTCAGAGCACTGTTTAATAATATATTTTCAGCATTGTAGTGACATTGAGTTCAATATTTTAAGAATTTTCCTTTTCGGGCTCATTTTCACTATATTGAAATCTTCTTTTCTCAACTTATAAACATTTTTAAAGTGATTTAGCAACGATATCATGTTTGTCTTTTCTAGCGATGAATTGGAACACGTCATAAGAACAGAATTAAAATCCTATTTTTAGTAAAACTGGTTTCAGCCTGACTGCATTTTAAACATCCTTTAAATGAGTAAAGAGTAACAATATTGCAGAGGACTAAGACACCGTTTATAAGACATTACCTTGAATAATAGCCTGATTACGCACAATAGCTTAACAGCATGATGTACAGAATGTTTAGTATGATAATGAGAAGAAATCACTTGAAACCATTATTTCATGAGAGAGACAATTATGGTTGTAGGTGTCAGCTCGTCTGATAATGTTTGATTTAAAGATTTTGACACATATTTTATTAAGATTAGATTTAATAAGATTTTACAGACCAAAGATTTTGTTATTAAGTCAACTCAAAAAGAAATTTATCAGCTTATAGACATGAAATATGTTATAGTTTTGAAAGTTTAAAACTGAAAGCACACAGTTTTAGTGTTATTGCTCGTTGGTTTCACTGTCAGCATGGGAATATTTTGCCATTTAATTCCTGTTTTTTTCCCGTCTCATATTATCTTTTACTGTGCTAAGGGGTACTGTGCTGCTCATAGTCGTGCAGACAATGAATGGGCATCTTTCAACACTACTAATGAATACCTTACCTATTTAGTATGAGATATAATATTCTGACATAAATTGCTCAATATATATGAAGCTTAAACCAGCTTTATACCTTCTGAATTACTTTGCTTCAGGCTACAGAATTCTCAATTTGCGCTGTCTGTTTCAGCCATTTAAGAGCATGGGCAGTAAAGAAATAAGGCCGTAGAATGACACCTGGGTGAATGTTGTAAATGCAGCGTTAAGTTATTCGTCATCTGAACCGTAGCTATTCATTGTTAGATTTTCTTAATTACTTTCAATACTTTAACACTAATGCACAAGAAAGCTATTGCCCATTACTCGCGTTGTTTTCGATACGACTTCGTCGAAAAATGATTTGACTCTTCAGCTTGACGTAGCGCCGCGATTAACATGGCATGGATTGCAAACCCATTCGTGAATACTGTGTTCCTCATCTGCTCCACCAAAAAATATTGGTGAATAAAAGAGCATCATTTTCCATTTGCTTTTCTAGTCAACCACACAAATTTAGGCTTGATGCCATTCATTGTTGAAAGGACAAATAGCGGAATATTCAAAAATTGACAATGGGCCTTACGGAGCGCATCACAGTTCACCACTTCTTTATTGCATGGTGAAACCGGTTATCGTTATCGCATCTTCCTCATGCGCGAAAGTACGGCGTTTTATCACGTAGCATTGTTCGCAGCATTTTCGTTGAAATCAGTGAGTTTTACATGAGAATTTTTCCTTCACAAACTAAATTCATACCCATATTTATAAGTTAATTATGATTGATGTCCAAGAATACGAAAAGCCCAGCAGGACAGAGCTAAATGAAATTGTCTTTATTTGAAAAAAGTCTATTTATTAAAAGGTGCTGATAAAAGATTGATATGTTTGACATATCAACTGCGATTTTTACTGAGCCAATTCTCAGCCAGTCTCCATTTACAAAATAAAAATAGCATGGTACACATGGAGCCGGACGATTGTAATAGTTTATAACGCCTGGCATGCTGGAGCACCTGATCTTGGGAATATACACCACCATCAAGGTCGCCCATGCCTGGCGGGTGGGTGTACTGCCAGCATATCCACCACTCTGGTGAGCGCCACACAAGGGCATCGCTTGCACGGTTGTCAAACAGAAATTGAAGATGTATGCCCTGAGAACAAACGTGCATAAAGAAACAGAATATCCTCGATAGGTTATCGTTAAGACTCTGAATGCAGGTCAGCAAACCAAGAATGACTTCCCCAACAAAGCCACAAACATATTTTCAGGGCAACGGGTACTGGCGCTCATATGTCCGCCATGGATCATACGAGACCTCACTGCATGCTTACCTGTACCGCAGGCGACAGGTAGGGAACGCATCTGCGCCTACGATAGTAGATTACAAATTTATTATTCAAGAAATAAAATGGAGATGCTGCGTTCGTCTACAGCAATGCTAATATCGTTCTCATTCGGCAGCACAGAACTTGCGCTCACTTGGCCTGAATCGTGTTGCCTGGAGACATCGCCCCCTCGGATCATTTTGAAATGTCCACACGTAAAATCATCCAAATGCTTTTGCAACCATGCGGTTACGACCGAAAGGTTAAGCGCTTGCACAATTTTTCAGTATACTCCCCTACACTGTCAAGATTCGGTGCCACTGGTGGCTTTCCATATTTCTTCTTCAAAATGTGTGAATTTTGCATTTTTATTTAGAGTTACTGAATTATCTTTTAGACATGAGTGTGTTATAGATGCAGCAGCTATTACAGACATATATGCATATTAACGTCTAACATGGCTTGTATTCTGCTGGAATTTGACTAAGTCAGTAGGTCCTGTCTATCATGGTGATACAGTGGAGACATTTCCATCTCAAAGAAGATACCTTTCGCCTACAGTACTAATATAGCCAATGAGTGATGTTGAGATGGTGGCGAAGATGTGGAGGTCCTCACACAACAGTTTCTCATGTATGCATGTATGTATGTATGCATTTGTGGGCTTATTCGCTGATATATGTATGGGAAGTCGTTATGAAATGTATGTTTGTGCGTAGGTCAGTGTCGCTGCACAGCTGTTCCGTTGTATGTTGTATACATATTATGAATGAAATGGGTGTATAAAGATATGTAAATGTGCGTATATGAGTATATATATATATATATATATATATATATATATATTATATATATATATATATATATATATATATATATATATATATATATATATATATATATATATACGTTCAGTAGTACATTTAGCTTGTTATGCCAGAGCACATTGCTTGTGAGAGTAAAGTAAGTTTGTGGTGATATAAAGCTCATATGTTTCTCAGTGTATTTTTTGGTGACTCATGGAGTATTCATGCGTGCATGTGGATGCTTGTGCCCATGTTTTCTATTTGTAGTTTCAGGCGCTATGTGCACATGTATTGCTGCCGATGGAAGAATGCTGCAATATATATACGTGTGGCGCATGTGAAGTATGTATTTGAATACGTATACATGTGTGCAGCAGAAGAAGGCAAATAGAGATTGTGTGCTCTATTTTTGCAGATATGAGCTTTTGTCATACTCGAGTGCCTTCTGGCGTCATACAGTAGGGAGAAACAGTAAAAGAAAAAAAGAATTATTTTCAATGTATATAAAATTGATTTACTTCTCTGCTTTTTCATCCAACATTTCAATTAGAAAACTATTTCATGAAAGACCACGCATAAATATCTGCCAGCTATATCGACTCCTCTGCTGCCGCAGTTTCTTCATCACGCTCAGCTTCGAAGAATTCATCACTCTCGTGAAGGTACCTGATATTGTGCGCATTTTCATCTGCGATAAAGGAACACTGCTGTAAAGTTACACTTTCATCCGTGGCAGCACAATATCGTCGTTTTCGTTGTGTTTGCATGTTTTGTAAAATAAAAATAAAAGATCCACGAAAGTGTGCTCGAAAAGCACAAAAGAAATAGGCTAGGTAAGAAGGGAAGAAAAGAGAGGAGCTACCCCTTCCACAAAAAGAAATTGAGCTGCGTCGATTTGATCACGTGGATGGGATTCTTGGTACAAACGAGAACAAAACGTCCTATGTCGAGTCATAGAGAGCTTTTTTCGACGCAAATATAATATCATAAACAATTGAAAATATTTTGCACAGGTGCCATCTTTTGTTGCAGGATTTTATATCTTAAATCAAGCCATTAATGAAATAAAATATTTCTGAAAGACTTCTTTTGAGTTTTTGCTTGCTTCAATGTCGCCACTATAACAAGTCACTTCCTGCTTCTCAGAACGGCAAAGATATGTAGAGCTCAGCGTTTCCTACGAGGTACAGTTTTCACCGGCACAACAGAGCCATTCGCCCATCAAGGCCTGGTAGTCGCCAGTTACAACATTTGATGCCGAATTTGGCTTATGCTTTTCAACTCTGTTAGCTCTGCCTGGTATTCAGCCAGGCTCGACCTGAGCGGAATGATTGCGTGAGGATTGTGAGAGCTGGAATCCACGTTGATCCTTGCTCGTTTAGCCTGAACTGCAAAATAAGAGATGATTGCCAGTCCAAACCAGCTAACTCATGGGGACATTCCCTGGCTTACAAGGCGCCTGTTACCGGGACGATAAAATCTCTGTTAGGTATCGTTTCAATCGAAATACTTAGTTTTGAAATTAACAAATTACTAAAAGTTTTTAATACGATATATTTTGTTACTGGTTTGATGCAGCAGTTCGTCACAAAGAACTCACTGTCGTGCCATATGAACTTCGAGATAGGAAAACGGAATTACCAGAATGAAATATGGTTATATTAATATACTCAGGAAGAAAGCTTTAATATTATCATTTTCTGTAAGTTGTTCGGTAAAATATGTATTTGAATAATTACTTAATTACTGCATATGTACATTTATTATTTGTGTGTTTTTTATGAAAATGGATTTATATTGTATAGCTTAAATGATATCTATTAAAATATTTTATGATATCATAGAAACTATATTTTTATCACAATATAGAATACTCTTGCATAAAGAAGAAAAAATAATTTGTTCTATTGACATCAACTTGATGTTTAAATTACGATTTTCATGAAACATCGGATTATTACTTAATCTTCATACTACCTTGCGTCAATAAGATATATAATAATACATAACATACATTTATAATATTGTAAATGTTTACAAATATTAGTATATTTGTAATATCTTTACTGCATTGCAGATATAAAGTTGCACATGGCTTGTTGCCGGATCTACAGGCTAGAACGAACAGGGAGGAACAAATTATTACATATTTAAACTGAACAACTGCAAAAATTTACTATATTTTCTTAAATGTACTTACTTCATTGTGTGTCTTCATAATATATATAGATCAAAAGATTGAGCTATATTTTCGTCTCACAGGCAATGCTTTTCCGCAGAAAGTCAAACGTTGTATTGTGCTACAGTTAATGTAACTATCACTGCCAGTTTTGCTTTTTTCGCCATCCACAATAGATTTTGCCAGTAAAAGCCTTGCTTCAAGTATCTCGAAAGTTATAAGCAACCTCAACCATAACTTCTTCTGCATAACTTGTGTATATAAAGCTAATAGTTTGAATACCTCACAGAATACATTCATGTTAAGAAATAAACATAGTCTTTTCTGTCATTTAGCCGTGGAAAATTAAATGACCAGAGAGTCTAGTTCATAGTCATTGAATTTAGTACAATTACAAAATACAGAATACATGCCTCCCTGCCTGTCCGATCGTGTCACTTGGGCAACGACGCCATCTGCTTTGAGACGTCAACCCTTGCCCGTCGAGCCAGAGAAGCTGAAGCTGTGTCATCTAATAAAAATACCATTCTCAAGTTGTTTTTCAGTTATTCAACTTTTTCATCCATCTATGCAGAATGAAATTTCTTTGCTGGATGAAAAAGTTGGATAACTGAAAAACCAAAAGACCTTGGGGATGAGCTCTGATTTTATTAGATTATTTTAGCTTCAGCTTGATCTTGCGTCTGGCTGATTGATAAGTTGATTGGCTGTCTCTCCAAAAATTCAATTTCGTTAACAAGCCTAAGATTAGCCATAAATCGTTGCAAATTGTTACGATTTCAGGACAGGCATTAATATTCTTTAGGGAGGTATGTGGTACACATTATATGCTATTGAGAATCTAAAATTATTCCTAATATGTTTGTAATTTATTACTAAATTCAATGACTAGCAATTTAGTGACTTCTGCAGTTAATTTAATTTTCCACGAGCTATTTCAACAAGCTATTGAAAAAAAGATATCATTTATTTCTTAACTATGAATGTATTTTTTTAATGAATTATTTAAACTATTAAGCATATATACAAGTTATACGAAAGTTATAGTTGAGGTTGCTCATAACTTTCGAATAAAAAAGCACGATATCGTCAAGCAAAACTCATTTTTATACTGGCCGTCCTGGCGGTTGTGGATAATTATGGCGAAAGAACTAAAACTGGCGAGTACGACAGACATACATTAGCGTATTGTACAATACAACGTTTGACTTTCTCTTGTAGGAGTGTATCAAAAGCATTGCCTGTAATGTCTTCTGTACCATTATTTTATAAATTGAAATATAATTAATCTTGATCTATCATGTGTTATGAAAGGCAGCACGTGGAAATTAAATTTTATTTAAGAAATAATTAAATTTTTGCAGTTGTTCAGTTTAAATATGTAATAATTTGTTCCTCCTGTTTTTAAATTCGTTCCTATGTAAGATCCGACAACAAATTATGTACAACTTTTATATCTGCAATTAACATTAAAAGATTTACAAAATATGCGTAATGTTTTGTAAACGATTTTAATGTTATAGATAGTATGTTATGTATTATTATATATCTTATTATTTAAGGATAGTATGAGATTAAGCGATGATCCATTGTTTCATGAAAATCATAATTTAAACATCAAAGTTGATATCAATAGAATACAATTAATTTTTCTTCTTTTGTACTAAAAATTATTCTATATTTATTTCCTTGTGATAAAATATAGTTTCTATGATATCATAAAATATTTTTAATAGATATCATTTTTTAACATTTGCAGATACTTGTTGCTACTAGATAAAATCCATTTTCATAAAAAACATTCTATGGCACATTTTATGTAAATGTACATATGCAGGAAACTTAGTGATTAAAGTTAATTATTCAAATACATATTTTACCGAACAACACAGAAAATGATAATATTAAAAGCTCTTCTGTTAATTATATTAACTGAGCTAGCCAGACATTTCGTTGATGTAATATAACCATATTTCATTCTGTAGTGATTCCGTTTTTCCATATCGTAGTTCTTTTCCCTTTAACGACTGACAATTGAGTTCTTTTATTGACGAACTGCTAAATAAAGTAATTATGTTCAACAAATATATCGTATTAAAAAACTTTTAGTAAGTTTGTTGAATTTCCAAAACTAAGTAGCTCGGTTCGAAACAAGGAAACGATACCTAACCAAGAGATTTTATGTTTATCCCGGTAACAGGCACGTCAGATTTGTAAGCCAGAATGTCCCCACTTTGGAGTTAATGTTTGGTTTGGTTTGGCTTGTCGCTCTACGGTCATCTTGTACACAATTTAGGCTAAACAGGCCGGGGATCTACAGTTTAACGTGGATTCCGAACCACTCACAATCCACTCCACTAATCCATTCCACTTTCAGAATTCGAACCTGAAGCCTGAGATACCAAAAGGCCAGAGCGCTAACTAATTGGCCATCATGCCGCTTTGGAGTTGAAGAAAAAAAAAGCATAAATAGGGTCGGCATCAAGATGATATGCTCTGGAGTATTCATTCAAATTTATGATGACGAAATATTTGTGCAGTGAAGCAGTACCCCTCCTCGTGTTGGGTGATAGGAAACGCTGAATCTACTATATCTTGCCGTTCTAGTAAAGAGTGACTTAATTTATAGTGGCCGACATTGGGAAACAAAGCAAAAACTCTTCAATGAAAAATAAATCTTTCAAGAAATATTTTTATTTCCATTTTAGGACAATGGCAGTTTAGAGATATAAAATCCATTTAATAAAAGATGGCTTTATATTTTAAAATATTTTTTTTCAATTTTGTATGATTGTGTTTGTCAGAGAAAGAGCCTCTATGTGACATATCGACATAGGACGTTTTGTTCTCGGTTTGTACCAAAAGGAAGAATCCCATAATCCTTTTTTGCATTGATCCAAAATCCATTTTGCAACTCAGACATTTCGCTTTTTGTTGGAAGGAATCCGAAACTTTTATATTTCATCTTTTCTTCCCTTCTTACACAAATATTTCTTTTTGAGAAAAGTAGCTTTTTTTTTTTCAGAAACACACACTTTCGACAGATCTTTTTTATTTTATTTTACAAAACACTTGTAAAACCGGACAAAGGCGACGTGTTGTGCTGCCACAATTCAGAGTGTAGCTGTACAACGCGGACTTTTGGTATCTGTCAAAAGTGATTCCTTTTTATCGCGGAGAAGAATGCACTGGTATCCAGGAATTTCCTTCTGAACGTCTGGATTGTGTATGAGTAACGACGGAGTTGAAGGATGCATAGAGCTGCGAGAGAGAATCTTTCACGGCAGCGGAAGTCGATATAAAGGGCCGAATAAAATTTTATGCACGTGTTTATTGCTTTCATGAAATAGTTTTTTCTAGATTAAATGAAATGTTGAAGATAAAAGCAGAGAAGTAAATCAATTTTATATACACATTGAAAATAATTCTTTTTTTTTCTTTTGTTTTGTTTCTCCCTACTGTACTTAGTACCAAAAAAACAAACACTTTCGAATATGACAAAAGCTCGTAAAAATATCTACAAAAATCATTTTGTTATGTTGCGCTTCTTCTTAAACGCACATATGTATACATATTCAAATACATACTTTTCACATACATACACGTATATATATTCACATGCATTCATACATCGGCAAGCAGATACATGTGCATAAAGCATACAAACACAAATAGAAACGTGACCAAGGCGTACATGCACGCGCATGAACATACATAGTCGCGCAAAAAAATTACAGACTACCACAAACATATAGGCATACATATCACCACATAAACCCCCGCACACATATACACAAACAATAATCTACATGCAAGCACATACGCGTGTAAGCAAATGTATATACGGACGTATATATATATATATATATATATATATATATATATATATATATATATATATATATATATATATATATACATGCTATACGCATTTTACATATGTATATACGCATTTTCATTCGCATAGTATATGTATACAACACATACGTAAACGAGGGCAAACGTACATGCTGACATACTGACCTACACACAAACATACATTTCCGCAACATTAACTTCCATACATATATCGAAACACGGATAAGCCCACAAATGCATACATACATACATACATACATAAGTAAATATGCTGTTGTAGTTGAGGATACATGTATATTTAAGTATACACCTTTATCCATACCAACACATCACTCGTCATCATGAGCGCAACAGCCCTATGGTGGGCCAAGGCCGTCTGATTGCTGGTAGATTTTTTGACAGAAGATGTCTTCTTTTGCGGGTAGGATTGTCAGCCATGCACTGAAAGCTGTATCGCCATATTAGACTGGGACCTACGGCTTAAAGTCGATTCCGAACCTCTACGAACCTGCATGTTATCTCCAGAATACGAATCTGAAGCCTGTGGCAAAGAGTGCCATAGCTCTAGTGACTCGGCCATTAGCCCCAGTACATCAATATTCATAGAAAAATACATATTTAGACGTTAATATGCATATATGTCTGTATAAGCATACGCATCTATAACACACTCATGTCCATAAATTAAAAAGATAATTCAGAATCACACAGAAATTGAACTCTAAAATAAAAATTTTACCTGTAGAATTATCACACACATTTTGAAGAAGAATATGCAAATTACAGGAAAACACCAGATGGCGCGGATAGTACGTCACAATGACGAGAGTGTAAGAGAGGGGTATATAAGGAATGGTGGCAAAGAAGTAAAATTGTTCACAAGCGCTTTAAAAGCCTTTCAGTGCATAACCGCATAGTTATGGCACAAAGGAAGCATTTGGATGATTTTTACGTGGTAGAATTATCGGACGACTGGAATGTGGACGTACCAGCTGGAAGTATCCGAGGAACTTGGAATCGCCCAGAGTGTCATCTCCAGGCTTTGGCAACGATTCCAAGATGATGGTAATGTGAGTAAATGTTAGAGCACAGGATGCCCCCGAGTTACAACGCCGAATGAGGAACGATATTTAGCATTTACTGCCAAAAGAAACAGACGGAGCGCAGCATCAGACCTGTCTCGTCAGCTCTCTTCAGCTACCGGTACGACAGTTTCAAGGCAGACCGTGTACAGACGCTTAGGGCACATTGGTTCTATATCCTCGTAGGCCTGTCAGATGCGTTCCACTTACCGCAACTCACTGTCGCCTGCGATTAACCTGGAGTAGAGAGCATGCATTGCGGACACCGCAACAGTGGTCTGGTATGATGTTTTCCGACGAGTCCACGTTTAGTTTGCAGTCTGATTCTCGCCGGACTTTCATATGGAGAGCGCCAGGTACCCGTTACCCCCAAGAGAACACCATAGAATGACACCGTTACGGTGGTGCAGGATGGCTTGTTTGGGGAGTCATTGTTCTTGGTTCCAGAACTGACCTGCATGTTCAGAGTGTAACGATGACTGGCCACATCTATCGGGATGTCATTCTGGAGCAACATGCACGTTTTTGTTTCGGGGCGCCATGGGTGCTGAATTTCTGTTTATGGATGACAACGCCCGTCCTCACCGTGCAAACATTGTACACGAATGCCTTCAATTAGAGGTTATCACCGTATGGATTGGCCAGCATACTCACCGAAATTGAATCCAATAGAGCATGTGTGGGATATGCTTGGCCGACGAATTGCAGCCCGTCAACCCCCCTCCCACCTGTCAACCGGAACTTCGGAGGACATTGCTTGATGAGTGGTGTAATATTCCCCAAGATCAGATTGATAATTTGATACTCAGCATGCCTAGGCGTTATAAGGCCTTTATTGCATCGTCCGTGAGACATACTCCATATTAACCATCATACTAACCATGCTGTACTGTTTTTGTAAATAGGTTCTTTTTTTTGAAATTGGCTCCAGGGAGTAAAAATCGCAATTTTTATTAATTATGTCAAACATATAGCATCTCTTTTTTGCTCTTTACCTTTTGCTTAATAAATAGACTTTTCAAATAAGACTAATTTGTTTTGCTTCTGTCTCTTTTCTTTGCCTGAACTTCATTATTCTTAATTTATGGACATGAGTGTATTAACTTATAAATAATAAGGTATAATTTAGTTTGCCAAACCCGTAAGAGAAATTCTCATAGAGAAATAAACTCACTAACCTGGAATTTTCTAACAAAAATATACGAGAAGAATAACAGCAGATATGACCACGATAAATTCAAACACCGTAAAACTTTTAGCATGAGGAGATGCAGAAATATGTCGCCAGTGGGAGTTTCACACCAAATTGCAATAAAAAGTAAGTGAACTGTGTCACGCTTCCGTAAGCCCATTAAAATTTTGAATAAGCTACATATTTGTCTTTTCAATAATGAATGACATCAAATTTCGTTGTGTGAGGCATTTAAAAAATAAAAAATAAGTAATGGAAAAAAATAATACTTCTTTATTCACACCAATATTTTTTTTTTTTAGTTAAGACTCAATAATATTATAAGAACCTTTAATTATTCACAATTAAAATAGGGTTTTTATTAACCTGCCAAATCAAGATGTCACCGTATTGAAAACGCTGGCGGCCGACCTTTCATCCACAGGGTAATTATCCGATCAAAAAGAAGAAGTCAAATCAGTTATCGATAGTCGATATCAGAGAACAATATCTTCTGAAGGCTAAATTAATGGGTATGGTTTTTCTTGCCATTAGTATGAAAAGTATTATTGAAAAGTAATTAGAAAATCCTAGCACAATGAAGAAATAATATTTCCAGTTCAAGATGATGATTAGCATAGCATTTATGCATTTATCAATATGCGGTGGGTTTTTTTTATTCATTTACAGTGTCATTCTACACAGAAAGATATTAAAGCTATTTCTTTAATTTATACTTTTACTTAAATAACAAACAAGGTCAAACATAAATTAATTCTGTAAAAATTTACAAGCCAAAAATAATTCAAGTATAAAATGAGTTTAAAATGCATATATATATTCAACAATCTGTCAAATATTTTTATGAAATAATTATATCTTTCAAGTACTAAATTTTAGGTAAGATATTCATTGGTAGTGATTGTTATAAAGATGCCAACAATTTCGTTGTCACAAGAGTTACGATATGACAACACAATTACCCTTAACATTAAAGACAATATAGGAAGCTATTCCAAAACAGGAATTAAATAGCAAAATAATTTTATGCTGCTAGTGAATTAACGAGCAAATATGCAAAAGATGTATTCGTTTCAGTCAAAACTTTATTGTTGCTTTCAGTTTTAAACGCTTTCAGAACTATAACCATTCAATATGTGTAAAAAAATGAAAAATAAATAGTTTTCAAAATATTCTTTAAAATTAACGCAGAAAAATATGTACTGAATGTTAAAGTCGTAGTTAACTTCATTACCATGTTTAAACTTATATTTCGTATTTAATTTCTCATGTCATTTCTTTTTTTAAGTTGACCTAATAATAAAATCTTTAAATCTAATAAAATCTTAATAAATCTAATCTTAATGTGTCAAAATCTTTAAATCAAACTATTGTCTGACAGTTAAACGATTTTTAACTACAAGTATGATTTACGTCTCTCTCATGAAATAATGGTTTCAAAATTGTTTTCTTCTTTCTCATTATCCTTTCGTATTCTTGCACATCATGCTGTTAAATTATTGTACAACGTACTTAATCAGACTGTTATTCAAATTAATGTCTTATAAACAGTCTATCTTAGTCCTCTGCAATATTGTTACCTCTTACTCATTTAAAGGATGTTTTTTAAAACAGTCCAGAACAATTAGTTTTACTAAAATAGATTTTAATCCTGTGTTCTTGTAACTCGCAATGTTCCAATTCATCGCTAAAGCTTTTGAGATAAACATGAGAAACATCGTTGCTAGAATCACTAAAATGTTTTATAAAGTTGTGAAAAGAGGTTTCAATATAATTGAAAAAAATTAATTTGAAATGAAGATTATTTAAAATATATTCAGTCCATTATTATTTCCTAATCAAAACAGAACATATATTATTAAGCGGATTATACGAACGACTTTCTTAACTGTCATAATGAAAGTAATTTCACAGCAACTGTTGATATAATAGCCAGATATTGTGAAAGAATATAAATTTTCTATTCTGTGTTATACTCATTATGGTATTCCTTATGTTAAAGATTCTGAAAAAAAATAATCATATTCGAATTATTGTTTTTTGCAAAAAAAAAAAGCTCGTTTTAAACGACATATTAGCAGTATCCCAATAAGTGATATGCATAGAACAGGTAAACAATGTGAAGTTTTAAAACTTTTTAACTTTCTATAAAACACATGAATTATATTGGAAATTATCAGACATATTTTAAGGACTAGAAAACTGGTTTTAAAGAAAATTTTATTTCATTTCGCCTAATGAGGTGAATATATTAAACAATATGCTTAAATGTATGCAAAGCTCAAATAACAACTCCAGTATATCCCTAAAGCTTCTTGTAATATCTCCAATTACATTTTAAATATACATAAGTCGCTGTAGTTTGGTTTTTATTCTTTTACTTCCGTCTTTTGTAGATTTAAAGAGATAATTTTCCTTCGCAGTCAGATAGTTTATCAACCACAATCTCCTTTTCTAAGAATAAAATGTATTGCTTTAGCTAATTAAATGTTTAAAATACCACTTAATATATTAGATAAGAGATACTGAAAGTGATCATTGGTTAGATCTGAAGTAGATGTGTTCGTCTGTGTTTTATCATTACCCTTTAAATATAAATATCTAGATGCAAATGTAATGAAATGGTTCAGAGCCGTTTTTAAATATTTAGTAAGACTAAGTGGTTCATATTTCATTTATTTGCCATTTTAAAATCATAAGTACCCTCTTTATATCTATTTAACATTTGATTTTATGCATTTATAATATGTTATGTTTTTTTATAGAGTAGTAGTAAAATAGAGAGTGTATAGGTGTTGCTATATTGAAATCAAGATGTTCGTTACATTATGGTTCCGTAATTCAATAATCAATTTGATTATTCTGCCATTGATTTTTATGGGATTTGCCACTTACTATCATTATGCTACACTGAGTAAATGGTTAAATAAGAATTTGTCTTTGTTTGTGAAAGGAGATCCTTTTTATTTTCAGAGATACGTAAGAAATGATTTATTTGCTATATTGAATCACTGCAGAATATTTCAAAAGCAGTTTTATTACGCAAATACAATTCGTGTCAGATTTATATTAATATCTTCATCATAACATAAAAAGTTTGAGAGATAAATTAAATTATTATGGAGTTATAATGCTCATTTATTCATCAAATGTAATTTAAGAAATTTAGGATTTGTTTTAAGCATACATTTCAATTTTATTACTCAATGAAAGTGATGGATTCGGTTTTGGCTGCTATTTAAACTATTAGCTAAAAGGGAAAAAAAATCCTATAATTCAGTGATATTCAGAACGAATGTATTATTCTTTTCAAACTAAGCAAATTTAAATTAAATATCTATAAATATGTGCAATTTTTATTATATCAATCAATAAAAGTATTATACATATTTCGTATAATTTAAGGTAGTTATGCTATCCATTTTTACTTATTAATATATGTAATTTGCCCACTATATTTTACTGCTTCTTTATTTTTACGCGGTAGAATTTATCTTAATTGTATATTTTCGATTAATCAATATATGTATATTGATGCAAAAAATAAAGGAGACAAATAGTGATGTATAGCCAACTCTTGCACGAAAAAATGCGAAATGTTGTTTTCAATATTCTGTTTCTTCAGAATAATGGGGCTTTCTCTATTTCATTACTACCTGCGGTTTGAATACATTCAATGCCATCCAAGGTGCACCCCATGGAAGGATTCTACAGTATCCCGCCCCAGACACACAAAGAAAAGAAAAAAAGAAGGAAGGGAAATGCATTCTAGAAAGATAAAAGGATTTTATTTTGTAGATATATATAAGAAATACGAGTGGAAGGCAGAGGATTCTTCTTTAGAAAGATGTACTTTTTTCTACCCAATGGTCTTAGTCAACGACCATTGATGTGATAAGTAAAATTATTTTGAAGGATTTTAAAGGAATTTGAAGACAGATTGCATTTCTTTAGATGAATTATCTGGAAGCAAACAAAAGGAACTTAATAAAGGAAATAATTACATATCTTTTTATGCATGTATTCAAATCACAGAATTTTCATCACGTTATATAATATTTAATATATTTAAAAACAATTTTATCTCAAATAAATTTTGGTAATTCATAATCATTCCCTTTTTGTAGTTGTCAATATAAAATGTTTCTATTATCTGGGTAATAAAATGGTGGTCTCGATCAAAACAATATAATCAGTGACACTTAATGATCTAAATCTCTCAAGGCTGTTCTTTATAGAATAACTTTTCTAGGTCTTTATTAATAATGAATAATAGAAGGCTCACATTCAAAAAACTTGCTTTAAAGGACTGAGTCTGACTTTCATTTACCAAATGTCTCGCCATCTCTTGAAATAAACGATGTCAAGACTTAAAACATGGCTAATACGAAATTTAATTACGCACAGCCAGGAAACACTTTTAAAATCTCTTTTCATCCACTCATACAATGACGTTAAACTAGATCCTATTCATTAATTTAAGTACAATATTCTGATATAGCATTACATTTTACTGCGCAATTGTTACAAAAATTTACTTATGTTGTCAATCTTTCTGATTTTTTCCTTAATTTTTAGAAGGCATGTTCTTATCTATTTTTAAGAAATTTATTTATCAATCAATTTTAAAAAAATACTAGATTCTGATTTATAAAATCCTTTTCATTGCAATAAAATTTTTTTTACATTTTATATTATATTATTCTTTATTTATTTTTTGTTAAATTAAAAAATGCATGGAAAACAAATTCCAAGAATAACAAATATTGTATGCTAAATCCTATCCACTCTTTTCCCTCTTTGAAAGAAGATGAATTCTTTTTTTTTTAATCATAAAGTACCGAATACATTTGCATGAAAAAAAAAACTATTTCTTATCGAAATTTATCAGTATGTTTAAACGAATTTGAATGAAATCTGAGATATCTTCGTCCAGACCTCAGAGTGCAGAAAAATCTCTAATAGAATGGTGATGGTCAGTTGATCTAAAGAAGTTTGGAAAATGTTAGGTTGAATTTATTTCTGCTTGAATAGATTTTCGCTGATGCGTGATATATATTTCAGGAGAGTTCCGTCAGAGACTACTCTTATAGCTTTTACATGTACACTCATGTCCATAAATTAAGGATAATTCAGAATCACACAGAAATTGAACTCTAAAATAAAAATTTCACCAGTAGAATTATCACATACATCTTGAAGAAGAATATGCAAATTGCAGGGAAAGCAAAAGATGGCGCGGATAGTACGTCACAATGACGAGAGTGTAAGAGAGGGGTATATAAGGAATGATGGCAAAGAAGTGAAATTGTTCACAAGCGCTTTAAAAGCCTTTCAGTGCAATAACCGCATAGTTATGGAAGGAAGCATTTGGATGATTTTTTTGCGTGGTAGAATTATCAGACGACTGGAATGTGGACGTACCCAGCTGGAAGTATCCGAGGAACTTGGAATGGCCCAGAGTGTCTTCTCCAGGCTTTGGCAACGATTCCAAGATGATGGTGATGATGATGTGAGTAGATGTTACAGCACAGGATGGTAATGTGAGTACATGTTACAGCAACCATGTTATACTGTTTTTGTAAATAGGTTCTTTTTTTTTTTAAATTTGCTCCAGGGAGTAAAAATCGCAATTTTTATTAATTATGTCAAACATATAGCATCTTTTTGCTCTTTACCTTTTGTTTAATGAATAGACTTTACAAATAAGTCAAATTTGTTTTGCTTCTGTCTCTTTCTTTGCCTGAACTTCATTATCCTTAATTTATGGACATGAGTGTACATTTTTTTTTTCTTTCTATACATATACATATATATAAGAGTAATATTTTGCGAAATATGCTTCCTTTTACTGCTGAAAGATGTCTAAAAACGAAATGAGCAACGAGAAATGTGAAACAGCAAGAATATATTTAAAAGGAAACTTTACAATGCTTTACTCAAATTGAAACATTACTCAAGTCTAGGAATCATTGAGCTGTTTCGAACATATATGTTGCAATAGTTGATGAATTTTACTTCTGCAAACATTTTTGGAATTATCCTGTTCAATTTAGGTTCGCAAGACTGCGCACTTAATTTAATTTGAAAAGGCAAATTTTGCAGAAGATTCATTGTTAACAAAGTTGCACCATCACACTCGTAATGTGAAAATGTAACAAACTGGAATAATTACAATTTCGCCAGTTTGTCATCGCGCCATTTAAAATGTTTTCATTTGATAGAACTCAAACTGTAATATCATGGGTTCACATAAAACTATCAGATGTCTCTTGTCAGAAAAGCCGCCTGATAGCCGCCTCTAAGCGGCTAGTGCTCTGCCTTTGGTACCACAGGCTTCAGGTTCGAATCCTTACGGTGGCATGGATGTTTGTGGAGTGGCTCGGAATCCACATTAAACTGAAGGTCCCGGTCTGTTTAGCATAAATGTGCAAAAAATGACCGTAGAGCGATATACCTGTCAGAATATCTCAAATAATCTAACCTAGAATATGTTTCTTGCCTCGAAAACAACCTGAGCCATTTTCGAGCTATGACTATAAGAATAGCTTTTAATAATTCTTGTGCGAGTACTTCGGCCTTCCTCAATATTAATGTAAATTTTTTAAACATTAAATTACAAATATAATGAACATTACTTAAACAAATAAGCCAATTTAATGACACTTGTATTATATAAAGCAATTTTTAAACGACAAAAGAATAAGTGTCGGAGATAATTCAGAAAACTTCAGCTGATCAGTCCAATAAGTGTAAAACTGCTTTCTCCAAAGGCCTAATAATTTTTCAAAGTATGCAACATGGAGAACTTTAGAAATTTGAGTTTTCATCCCTTAGAAAGCTATTTTTGAATGTTCATTGAACGAATACATTCGGCAAAGGCGAAATTCGTTCAAAATGCATGACATGCGTATCAATACTGTGACAATTCATGTCACAAAGAGAAAGGATAAAATTTATAATGAAAAAAATAATAAATAACGATAATATTAATAAAAATTTTAATGATAATATAAAAATAAGATGCAAGATAAAACTAATACATTTGATTTTCAATAATTAGAATTGCTATTACACATTCTTCAAATCAATTAAAGACAAAAGGATATTAACCATTCTTTTTTTTTCCAATGTTCTTCAGAAATTCTATCAAATTATTTTATTATCTTTTCCTGTCCTTTAGAAATCTGTGTAGAAATAACAAATCGAAACACTGTCCTTCGTTCATTCGAAAAGATTGACAGTTGGTTTCAAAGGAATGCAAGATTTATAACATTAAGAAAATTGTAGATATAATTCAAAGGTAGTTAAATAAGTAAAGACATCAATTAAGGCAAAGAAGAATGTAAAGCGCAATGACTATGCACAAATTATGTGAGCTTATATGCATTTAATATTTCTAGGCACAACGATAATGAATCCTAGCCTTTATTATTTAAATGAATTCAGCCCTTGAATGAATTAATTAAGTAATTTTTAATCTTCATGTTGTCTATAATTCTTGTGATAAAATCGGCTTCATTATTCTCATCTAGATTACATATCAAGACAATACTAAGAATATATACTAATATTGACATTATATATACTAGAATATGTTGTTATAATGCAGCACTACCCATAGAGCACGTGTAGCTTGTAGATATGTTACGTACACTACCCCCATATGTTATAACACTACCCTGTATGTTACCCTATGTCCCTATATGTTATAACACTACCCCCACAACGCTCCACGATCATATTATACCGGAATCTACGGCTTTAAAGTGGATTCCGACATCCACCTACATACAACCATGGCACCGCCGATGTTCGATACTGAAACATGCAGCACCGAGCTAACCAGAACGCTGGTCACTCGGCCCCAATACAAAAATTAACAGAGGTCTTCAGAAAAAAATATAGCATATGAAAAATAAAAACAATTTTATTACAAATAATAATACATGATTGAATTTCAGTTAATTTTTAAAAAAAACTTTTTATTTTAAAATTATTTTTAAAAATGTGTAAAATTCTTACATGTACTTAAAATTCTTACTTGCAATTTAAATATTCTTACGTGCACATTAAATTGTACTGCAAAACATTTTACTTCTTTCTATTATTTTGGAAAATAGGAAATGTCAGTAGTTGTTCATAAATGTTTTATTTTTATATTTGAACAATATTATTGTTTTCATAATTGTAAAAAAATCTGCTTCATATCCAAAATGATTAAAGAGTTACTTATCGTAGCTTTAGAAAAAATATTTTATCAAAACATGTTATTTTTTTTTTTTTAAAATTCGAGAAAGTATAAAAAAAAATAATTTGCAGCATAAGTCAAAGGAAATACGAAGATAAATGTTTATCCACGGCTTTATTGTTATACGAGAACACGTTACTCGAAATGAAAAATCGGACTACCTATGTACAATTGCATCAACATTTTTCAACTCTAACTTTGAGAAATGATACGATCTCTGAGAAAAGTTCTTTTCACCGTGTAACTTAATCCCATCTCCGCAGAAAAGGAATCTGGCAAAGAAGTTGCTTATGTGTTTCGCTGGATGGGACATGAAAGTTTCTCTTGACTCTGGTGGTGAAGTCAATATATATTGCTGAATTAAAATAAAAAAAAAAAAGTGTCGTTTGTTACTGATAAGTGCACAAAGAGATTTAAAAAATTTTTCGAGGTTTAAAGTTTTTATTTTAATTTTTAAAAATAAAAACTGATTTATAAACTAGATATTAAAGGTTGATTTTTATGTGTTGAAATTTTTAATAAAACTTTATTAAAATTTAACTAATTATTAAATTAGTTTAAAAACTAATTATTTTATTAAAACTAATTGTGTTAACTCGGTATATATATATATATATATAGTGAGATTCATATACAGACAATATTTGATTTTTTATTATTTCTCTATAATTATTCTTCTTCAATGGCGCAATAGCCCATGGTGGGCTAAGGCCGTCTGCATGCTGGTAGATTCTGGAACATGAGAGGTTATCTTTTATGGGGTAAGGTTTTCCGCCCTATACCCCACTCTCCACTGTCATATTAGTCCGGGGTCTACAGTTTAAAGGGGGATTTCGAACCACTGCAACCCTCGATGGCACAGCAGAGACTCGAACCCTGTAGCACCGAGTGCCAGAGCGCTAGTCACACGGCCAGGAGGCCCAATTTTTATATAATATTATATGTAAGCAGTATATGTAGTGCATGTAAATAAATTTTTATAAAATTAAATAATTTAATTGACCTCTTAAATGGTAAAAATAAATTCTATAGTGATAGGTATTTCAAAATGTTCTATTTCTCCAAACAATTCGAAACATTCCCGATGTTAAGAACTCCATTTAATTAGCTAACCAATTGTTAAAATGTATATAAGAAAGAAATGCGCTGCGGACCTCTCCAAAACAAGAGAAGGCCGATGTTGTGTGGAGTGCGATTCCGTTAGTTAATAAATAAGGAATCCTTTTATATCAAGTGCGGCTCGGCAACTCAGGAGAACTTACGTATATAATTCCTCTTGACATATCCCATTAGCCAAGGAAGGATGCACTTTCGCGAGATGAAGTCTAGACAATAGTAATTGTTTTAGGTAATAATTACTTATTTTCTGTGAAGGTACCGATAACAAACATTGTATGTACCCCTTAATTTAATTCTTACCTTTCCGCAACGTTGTAACGTTAAACACAGAGGTGCCCACACAGTTAAGCAAATTATGCCTGGATGGTAATGTCAAGGGTATAATAATGGTGAAAGATTTAGTGTGCAATGCGTCATGTATAGGAAGCTAAGTTAATAATTATTTTGCTTTTAATTAACAATGTTGGGCAAACTTTTTATACATCGAAATGAATGTATTCGCTATTTTTCTTTTATATTTGTATTAACATGAAAACCAGATGACAGTTTAATAACAAAAACCTACATAACACTACATAATAGACTTATTATGAAGTGCTTTTTCTGCATTGAAAAACATTAAAATTTATCTTTATATATCTTCTTTTAATCTACCTTTACACCAACATAAACCTTAAAACCATCACCTACTAACTTATAGTCCATAAAACTTCCAAATTAATAATATCTTTACTTGAGGGATACCATTGGCATGGGTCAACTTCAGCATTATCCATTGTGCAAAATCTTTTAAGATAGGATTTACAAAATAACTCCATCTCCTCATTTTAGTCTACTTTTTCTTTATTGGCACAACACTCCCATGGTGGGACAAAGTCGTCTGCCTACTGGCAGATTTCGAGACAGGGGGTGTTTTTTTCACTGCGAAGGTTGTCAACATCACGCCCATCGCTTTACAATCATATTACACTAGGACCTACCGGACGGATTCGAACCACTACAAACATTCATCCTCTCCAAAGATATTTTAGTCTACTATTGGAGTGCAATTTCTCTATAGGTCTCTTTGCTATCCTGCTAAATATCTTATACGGGAGAAAAAAATTTATCTTATGTAACAAGATATATAAATATATATAGGGAGAGTGTGAACTGAAGAAGAAAATGAAAGTTTTTCATTTCAAGTTGATTGGTAGATACATGGAACTTAAATCAAAAAAAAAAAACTAAAATTAATTAATCAAATTTAATTAATGAACTATTATTTGAAAGAACTGTATTAAAATCAATTATCATCCACTACAAGTTAAAAGATAGAAAGAATAAAAAGTATTGAAAATTTGAGCAAGATACACTCATGTCCATAAATTAAGGATAATGAAGTTCAGGCAAAGAAAGAGACAGAAGCAAAACAAATTTGACTTATTTGTAAAGTCTATTTATTAAACAAAAGGTAAAGAGCAAAAAAAGATGCTATATGTTTGACATAATTAATAAAAATTGTGATTTTTACTCCCTGAGTAAATTGCAACCTATTTACAAAAACAGTATAACATGGTTAGTATGATGGTTAACATGGAGTATGTCTCCCGGACGATACAATACAGGCCTTTACAACGCCTAAGCGGGCTGAGTATCAAATTATCAATCTGATCTTGGGGAATATTACACCACTCATCAAGCAATGCCCTCCGAAGTTCCGGTTGACAGGTGGAGGGGGTTGGGGCTGCAATTCGTCGGCCAAGTATATCCCACACATGCTTTATTGATTCAAGTCCGGTGAGTATGCTGGCCAATCCATGCGGGTGATATCCTCCAATTGAAGGCATTCGTCTACAGTGTTTGCACGGTGAGACGACGTTGTCATCCATAAACAGAAATTCAGCACCCATGGTGGCCCGAAACGTACATGTTGTTCCAGAATGACATACCGATAGATGTGGCCTGTCATCGTTACACTCTGAACATGCTGGTCAGTTCTGGAACCAAGAATAATTCCTCCCCAAACGAGCCATCCTGCACCACCGTAACAGTGTCGTTCTATGGTGTTCTCTTGGTGGTAACGGGTACCTGGCGCCCTCCATATGAATGTCCGGCGAGAATCAGACTGCAAACTAAACCTAGACTCGTCGGAAAACCAATGTGCCCTAAGCGTCTGTACACGGTCTGCAATGAAACTGTCGTACCGGTAGCTGAAGAGCTGACGGACAGGTCTGATGCTGTGCTCGGGTTCTGTTTCTTTTAGCAGTAACTGCTAAATACCGGTCCTCATTCGGCGTTGTAACTCGGGGGGCGACCTGTGCTGTAACATCTACTCACATTACCATCCTCTTGGAATCGTTGCCAAAGCCTGGAGAGAACACTCTGGGCGATTCCAAGTTCCTCGGATACTTCCATCTGGGTACGCCCACATTCCAGTCGTCCGATAATTCTACCACGTAAAAAATCATCCAAATGCTTCCTTTGTGCCGTAACTATGCGGTTATTTCACTGAAAGGCTTTTAAAGCGCTTGTGAACAATTTTACTTCTTTGCCACCATTCCTTATATACCCCTCTATTACTCTCTCGTCATTGTGACGTACTATCCGCGCCATCTGGTGGTTTCCTGTAATTTGCATATTTTTCTTCAAGATGTGTGTGATAATTCTACAGGTGAAATTTTTATTTTAGAGTTCAATTTCTATGTGATTCTGAATTATCCTTAATTTATGGACATGAGTGTATATATATAGGGAGAGTGTGAATTAATAATAGAATTGAAAAAATAGGAATATATACCTAATGTTATTTAAATCAATTTCTTTTGTTGAAACATCACAATTAGTTGATTTGACAGCAGATATTTTTACTTGATTTGGTTTTTTGCATTTCGGTCCTTTTTTTGAGTACTTTAGGCTAATTAGACCGTGACCTACAGAAAAACGTGGATTCCAAACCACTAATAAATATCAATGCCGCCAAAAAGATTCGAACCTGAATTCTGTGGTACAAACGGCCATTTTGTTTGCTTTGAGTTTGTCTTTACACATAATGAATAAATATTTGTTTATTGATATCACTAATATTAATACATTTGCCGGTATTTCACAAAAATTAAATAAAGGAAGTTCTTTCATAATAAATAATAAAAAAATTGGAACACATTTTGTACTTGCTTCTGAACTGAAAGTATTATTACCCAGAGGTATATTTTTAAAAAGATGTCAACTTTAATATGTTTCAATTAAAAAATTGCTTACATTAAGCCCCTTTTTTTCTTCATTGATATTTATGTTTTTATTAATTAACAATATAAATAATGAAGACAATAAGATGCACTAAATTTATATTTTGCATGCATAAAAATATTTTAATCATACTTAAATAACCATATGACGCTATTATTACTTTTTTTTCCCAGCAACATTTATTCAAAGTTCTTCCATCTTTCATAGACAAAAAAGAATCCTAAGACATATTTTATTCATTTATGTCGAAATAGAAAAGATGCACGCAAAGAAATGCAATAAACTAATTACCATTCTTTGGAGTTTCTAATTTATACCTGGAGGTTATTCCTTCATCGATGCACAATGAAATTCTCTTTAGTGAGTGAAAAAGTCGGATAACTGAAAACCAGAAAGACCTTGGGAATGAGCTCTGACTTTATTGGATTATTTAGATTCAACTTGATCTTGCGGCTGGCTGATTGGATAAGTTGATTGGCCTCTTCTAAAAATTCAATATCGTTAACTAGCCATGATTAGCCATAAATCGTTGCAAATAGTTACGATTTCAGGACTGGCATTAATAATCCTTTGGTAGGTATATGGTACACATTATATGCTATTGGGAATCGAAAATTATTCCTAGCATGTGTTGTAATTTATTAATAAATTCGATGATTATAACAATTTACTGACTTCGTTTTTGTACTTTGTTTAATTTTTCCACAGAGCTATTTCAACAAGCTGTTGAAAAAAAGCTATCATTTATTTATTAACTATTAATATATTCTTTTATTAAATTACTTAAACTCTAAGCTTATATACAAAATATACGAAAATTATAGTCGATGTTTGGTGATAACTTTCGAATAAAAAGTACGATATCGTACTTAGCAAAACTCATTTTATACTAGCCAACATACGTTCGTTCAAGGAATTGCCTTTTGGGTAATTGTGACGACGTAATTAAATAATAGCGAGTACAAGAGATACATTAGTTCATTGTACAAAAACAACGTTTGACTTCCTCTTGTAGAAGTACAGGGTGATTAGAATTAAAAAGTTCCACATTCAAAATGCTGTAAAAAAAACCCCCACTCATCACAAAGTTCAAATTTGAACTGAATATACTTGAAAAAAGTGGAAATGGTACGGCATGAAAAAAATTCAAAAGTATATTAATAGATGGCGCTATAAGCGGCATAAAGAAAATGAATTCGATTGCCAATGATATTTTGAATCGATATTACAACGTATTTGACATGAATTGCACATTAAACCAACTGTAGTGTTCAATGTGAGTAATTGTATCGATTTCTTGACGGAAAAATAACTTACAAGCCATTTAACAATTGTGCCATTGTTATTGGAAAGCCCATTCACCACGGTCATAGTAAATTAAATAGGAAAAATCGGAACTGTTTTTTGAAGCCATACTGTTTCCCCCTTCTTTAAGTATCCTCAGTTGAAACTCATTTTGACGAGTGGTTCTTTTTTACAGCATTTTGAAAGTGGGACTTTAATTATAATCACACAGTATATCAAAAAGCATTGTATGAAATATCTTCTGAACCATTATTTTATAAACTGAAATAGAATCAATCTCGTCTAACATTTGTTAAGAAAGGCAACATTTGGAAACTAAATTTTATTTAAGAAATAATTAAATTTTACAGTTGTTCAATTCAAATATGTAATCATTTGTTTGTCCTGTTTTTAATTCGATCTTATGTAAGATCTGACAGCAAATTATGTACACCTTATATATCTGCAATTAACAATAAAAGCTTTTAATGTTATAGATAGTATTTTTATATATCTTATTATTTATGGACAGTATGCGATTAAGTGATAATTGTTTCATGAAAATCATAATTTAATCATCAAAGTTGGTATCAAAAGACTACAATTAATTTCTGTTTCATTTGTTCTAAAAATTATTCTATATTTATTTCATTGTAATAAAATATAATTGCCATGATATCATAAAATATTTTATCAGACATCATTTTTTTTTTACTTTTGCAGATAGTTTGTTAATAGTAGAAAATCTCTTGATATTATTGTTACATAAAAATCATTCAATGTTGCATTTTTATATATAAGAGTACATGTGTAAGAAACTTATTGATTCATGTTAATTATTCAAATACGTATTTTACCAAACAATACAGAAAATTATAATATTTGGCCTCTTCTGGTAATTATATTAATTCAGCTAGCCAGATATTTCGCTGATGTAATATAAATATATTTCATTGCGTTTTTTCATACTGTAGTTATTTTCCATGTAGCTACTGATAATTATGTTTATTTTTAATGACGAACTGTTAAATTAAGTAATTTTGTTCAACAGATGTATCGTATTAAAAAATAATTGTTAGTAAAAATTGGGACATAGCTCGTTGGGTTTCCAAAGCAAAGTAGCTTGGTTCAAAACACAAAAAGTCCAAAAAAAGTCCAAAAGATTCTATGCTTATCCAGGTAACAGGCACGTCAGATTTGTAAGCCACAATGTCCTCACTTTGAAGTTGAGGTTTGGTATGGTTTGATTTGTCGCTCTACCGTCATCTTGTGCACAATTTAGACTGACCGGGAACTACAGTTTAACGGGGATTCGAACATCTCACAAACACCCATGTCACCGTTAGTATTCGAACTTTGAACTTGAAGCCTATGGTATCAAAGGCCAGAGCGCTAGCCAATTAACCATCAGGCTGATTTTGAGTTGAAGAAAATGAGCATAAAATAGGGTAGGAATCGAGATGATATCCCAATATTGATGATGATATTTGTTCAGTGAAGCAGCACCCTCCTCGTGTTGGAGGCTAGGAAACGCTGAATCTACTGTATCTTACCGTTCTAGTAATGATTGATAGTGGACGACATTGGAAACAACTTATTTTTTAAAAAAAATCCTTCAATGAAAAACATTTTTATTTCCATTATAGGACAATGGTAGTTTAGAAATATAAAACCCATTTAATAATAGAGAGTTTTATATTTTAAAATAATTTTTCAATTTCGTATGATTGCGTGTGTATGCTTGTGTGAGAGATAGAAAGAAAAGGTGTCTATGTGACAAATCGACGTATAACATTTTGTTCTCGGTTTGTACTGAAATGTAGAATCGCACAATCCCTTTTGCATTGATCCGAAATCCATTTTGCAACTCAGACATTTCACTTTTGTTGGAAGGAAAACGAAAATTTATATTTCATCTTTTTCCCCTTCTTACAAAAATATTTCTTTTCGACAAAAATAGCTTTTCAGAAACACACACTTTCGACAGATCTTTCCTTTTTCTCTTTTTACAAAACGCTTGTAAAAACCAACAAAAGGCGATCGTGTTGTGCTGCCACAATCCAGAGTGTAGCTGTATAACATGGACTTCTCGTATCTGTCAAAGTGATTCTTTTTATCGCAGACAAGAATGCGCTGGTGTCCGGGAATTTCCTTCTGAGCGTCTGGATTGTGTATGAGTAAGGACGGAGTTGAAGAATGAGAGGAAGAGCTGCGTGAGTAGAAACGCTTTCATGACAGCGAAAGTCGACATAAATGGCGGAATAAAATTTTATGCACGTGTTTTTTGTTTTCATGAAATAGTATTTTTTTCTAGAATAAATGAAATCTTGAAGCTTAAAAAGCAGAGAAGTAAATCAAGTTTACACACATTTAAAATAATTCATTTTGTGCTTCTTCTGTTTCTCCTAACTGTATTTAGTACCAATAAAAGAAACACCTTCGACTGTATTAAAAGCTCTTAAAAATATATAAAAAAATCAATTTTGCATGTTGCGATTCTTTTTACATGTACATATGCATACATTCAGATACGCACTGACACATACGTGCACATACATTTACACATCGGAATCCAGATACATATGCACAAACACACAACGTACATACATACGTGCTCAATGGCGTACATACACGCACATGAACATACAAAGTCACTCAAAAAATTACGTAATCGAGCACAAACATACAAGCATACATATCCCATATACACACACAATCACATACTCGCACACATATACACAAACAATACTCTACATGCATGCGCATATACACATGTAAGCAAATATATATATACATATATACTCATTTACACACATATAAGCATTTAAATTCGCATATATATAAACAACACATACGTAGACGAGCGCTTACACACACACACTGGCATACTGACATATATACACACAAACGTACATTTCGAAACATTAATTCCTATACATGTATCGAAACACGGGTAGACACATGTTAATGCATACATACGTAAGTGAATATGCTATTGTATTGTGAGCATGCATATATTTAAGTAATCATTTTTACCCATACCAATACATCAATCATCATGGGCGCAACAGCCCCATAGTGGACTAAGGCCGTTTGACTACTGGCAGGTTTCTTGATAGTAATTTTTTTTTTCTTCTTTTTACGGGATAGGAATGTCAGACATTTGCTCTACGGCCCTATTAGACCGGAACCTACAGTTCAAAGCTGATTCTAAACCACTACGAAGCTCCATGACACCGCTAGTACACGACCCGAAACCTGTGGCACCGAGAGCTAGATATACATACGCATATACATCTCTAAAAATATGTATAATAATAAATCTATATAAATTTAAGATTCTGTTTATATGTGTTAACTTATAAAAAGAAAATCTTAAATTTGAGAAGGTATAATTTGGTTTGCCAAACCTGTAAAGAGAGAAATTCTCATCCTGAAATAAACCCATCAACCAGGAATATCCTGATAAAATATTGAGAGGAATGACCGGCAGAGATGCCTACGGCAAATATAGCCACAATAAATTCATGTATCATAAAACCTTTCTCAGCATGAGGATATGTCGCCAGTGGGAGTTTCCATACCAAATTGCAATAACAGAGTAAGTGAAATATATCAAGAATATCCGCAGGCCTATTAATAATGTTGAATAATCTACATATTTTCCCTTTGAATAATGAATGGCATCAAATTTCATTGTGTCATTTAAAAAATTATAAATAAATAATAAAAAAAGTAATACTTCTTTATTTACTACAATATTTTTGTCATTGAAGAATGAATATCATTATAAGAACTTTTAACCATTCACAATTAACTTAGGATTATTATTAACCTGCCAAATCAAGATGTCCCCGTATTGAAATCGCTGGCGGTTAACCTTTCATTCATATGATAATTATCGGATCAAAGGGGAAGAAGTCAAATCATTTTTCGATAGTCGATATCAGAAAACAATATCTTCTAAAGGCGAAAGCAATTGGTGTAATTTTTCTGGTCATTAGTATGAAAAGTATTATCGAAAAGTAATTAGAAAATCCTAGCAGAATGCCAGAAATTTTATTTCCAGTTCAAGATGATGAATAGCAAATCATTTATGCCTTTATTAATACGCGGTGTTTTTTTTATTCATTTAAGGTATCATTCTACACAAAAAGATATTAAAGCTATTGCTTTAATTTATACTTTTCACTTAAATAACGAATAATGACAAATATAAATTAATTCTGCAAAAATTTACAACACAAAATTAATTTTAATATAAAAATGAGTTTAAAATGCATATATTTATATTCAACAATTTATCTGTCAAAAAATTTTTCAGAAATAATTATCTCTCTCGCATGCTAAATTTTAGGTAAGGCATTCACCCCCTTGTGATAGTTACAAAGACGTCAACAATTTAGTTGGGGCAAGCTTATTTGATGGTAACATAATTGCCATTAACAATAAAGATAATATAGGAAACTATATATATCTATATATAGCAATTTAATTCATATGCTGTTAGTGAAATTACGAGCAAGTCTGCCATACATCTATACTTTTCAATTAAATCTTTTTATAATAGATCTCGATTTTAAACGGTTTTGAACAATAACCATTCGATATGACAAAAAAAGGAAAACAAATATTTTTAAAAATCTTCTTTGAAAGTGAATGTAGAAAAATACGTACATAATTTTAAAGTAGTAGCAAATTTAATTACAATGTGAATATTTATATTTCAAACTTAACTCTCATTGCATTTCTTTTTTTAAGTTTCGAACTACCTATGATCTAACAAAATATTGAAAAATAAAATATTTTCTGACAGGCTAACTATTTTTACATTGAAGCATGATTTACGTGAATTGTTTTCTTCTTACTCATCATCCTAAGAGGTTTTGTACAAACTTTGCTAATCGCTTTCGTATGCTGGGCATCATACTGTTAAATTATTGCACAACATACATACTCAGAACTTTATTCAAATTAATCTCTTACAAAAGAGCCCATCTTAGTTTCTTTTGCAGTTATGCTGACTCTTAGTCATTTAAAGGATATTATTTTCGAATACAGTCCAGAACAATTAGTTTCATTAAAATAGGAAATGCACAGTTGGAATAATGACCGATAGATTTTTATCCCGTGTTCTTGTAAGTCGAAATCTTCCAATTCCTTGCTAGAGCTTTCGAGATCAATATGAGAAACATTGTTCTGCTATCACTAAAATTTTTTTTCATTTTTCCTCATTTTGATAAAATTAACGAGAAGTAAGTATAAGTAGTCACAAACAATAAATAAACCTTAACCCTCACAGATCTTTTTAGTTATTAAAGGTCATCGAAACAATTTTCTGTAAAGCAATAAGAAAATGTCACAAGATGACTGTTAGAAGACGTATGACATCAAAAAGTAGAATCACATTTGCTGTAGAATAATACAATATAATCCACAATATCCAACATTTTAATCCAGCATTAAAAATTAATTTTCCCACAAGTTAACTCGGTATAATAAGCTAAAGATCTAATATTGGTTCATGCAAAAGAGTACAACAAGCATCGATAACAGTGTCAGAAATGTTTCTGTAACTTTCAACATAAGACGTAGTGAATTCAGTCTCAGTGAGTTCATTCTCCTATTCTACAGGATAATTGATTATTCATTTCAAAGGTTTTTCAAGTTTATTTACAACGTCCAACTACTATCATTAACTTCAATTAAAATCACCAAATACTTAATATCATAATTGAAATTTTATTGTATTTTATTCCCTTGAACGTGTTTAATATTTTAAAACTGAATACTTTTATTCACAATCCATTCCTATACTGGAACTCCTTTTTCGTGTTTTCGTTGATTATTCATTCCATAGAAGAATTAAGCAAATAATTCACCACCAAGAGGAATTATTCTTTGTCAACCTTAACATGTAGCAATTTCAAAAGTTTGAATTAACAGTTGAGCTGTTTGGAAACTGGAACTGAAATAAATATTTATGTAAAACTGATATGTCAATAAAAAGTCATTTATTTGCACCATTGCGTTCTTGTACTTTAAGTAAATTCACTTAATAAATCCAATACATACAAGTACTGAATAATTATTGTTATTTTTATGTGGAGGAAACTTTCTCTTGAATTGACAATTGATTAAATTTGTTGATTTTGAATCTGCTGTTGATTACTATCATTCTGACAAGAGAAAATATGTATTAACCAAAATAAATCTATATTTAGCTTTGCAAATCAGTTGCATATTTTTTGTAATCCGACTTTTTATAATTTATTTTGATCATTGTTAACCGTGTCAAAATACATGTGTTAAATTAAATATAACCTAGTATATTGTCAGTGGAAAAAACGACTGCCATTAATGTTTATTAATTATTAAAAATAAATAATTTTTAAATAGGCTTTAATTATAACTTGGTTATGCAAACATTATTTTATGTCACTTTTATTAAAAGTTCTAAGGAACTTCTCTTCCCGCATATCTCTATACGCCATTGCATTGGTCCAATTTCAGACTTTACTCGTATTCGTATGTGAGACATTGGTATAATCAAAGAGGAATGAAGGAATCAAATGTGAATCACGCAAAAATTCGGGTTTATTACGATTGAACAGCTCCAAACACTGCTTATAATCATCAATTCGTTGTTGTTTTGGGTCGATTGTGAGCTCGCGCGGCACCCACTTTGAACAGAGCTTTCGCATATCCAAATATTCATTCACGATATGTCCAACACGTTCCTTTGATATCTTTAGGGTCTCAGCTATCTCAATCAACTTCACTTTTACGGTTATCAGAAATTATTTTGTGGACGTTTTTGATGTTTTCGTCGGAAACAGCCTCTTTGGAGCGTCCACTGTGTGCAGCGTCCTCGGTGCTCATTTTGCCTCGTTTAAATTTAGCAAACCACTTCTCACCGGTTGATTTTCCTGATGAAAAGTCCGAATAATGTTTATCAAGACAAGCCTTGGCTTCAATAGTATTTTTTTCGCCAAAAAGCAATGTTTTATTAACACACGAAATTCCTTTTTATGCATTTTTTCAAACTAACAAAAGTTGCTTCACTAAAAATGCTATAACTCACATACTAATATTGTAACAGCTGTCAAATTTATACATGTCTTTTGAAGGTTAGGGCTAACAAAAAATCATATGGATTTAATACTGGTATCGCCATCTATGTGTCAGCCTACGTACTTTTAGCTCGTCTGTTAAAGTTATCAATTTTCATGATTCCAATTATGATTGTAAATTATACTAAATTTATTTTTGTTTATTTTAAAACCGTTTGTTATCTCAGATACATGAAAATAGACATAATTACTTGTAAATTAGCTAAATATTACATGTAATCCCTATTTATAATTTATTTTGATCGTTGCATAGATTTTGAGTCCTTTTTATGTAGGTAAAGATTCACTTTTAAAAAGAATGATCCCAGAAAGAAGTGACGACATAATTTGTAAGGAATTTATACTTAAATAATTTCTTTTTTTTCCCTTACTCTAGTTTTAATTCCATTCTAAATAATAATTTATCATTAACTAATTTATTACACAACTAAGGAATTAGTAAACACATGTTGAGTGTTCCTTTTATTTTTTCATATTGCGATAAAGCTAATTGGAAAAATCCAAGACATTTCTTTTATTATATGATATTAACTTAATAAAGGGGATATATTTAATAAAGTGTCGGTTAATTTTACTTTTTATATATTTTTCATTGGCTTTTGTTTAACAACAAATCAAATCGTATATTAATGAGCGCTTAGAAAACCAATGAATTAAATATTTTTACAAATGATAAGGAAAAGTAAAGCTCAAAATTGTTCACTACATTATTTTAAGATATATTTCTTACTGACTCTAGACTTTTATTATTTTTATTCGTTCATGATACGATAATGAATAAACGAGCTGTAACATTTTATTAACTCAGAATTTTTAGATAAATTAAATAAACGCGAGTTCAGATGATAAAGTTATAAAATTAATTAAAATATATAAATATGTACATTGCCACTATTTTATTTAATTACACTTTATTTCTTTATTTGTTGTTGATAAAAAATCTGGAGTGAAAAATTATAAAATAATAAATAAATAAACGTCTCATCATGCTACCTGTAATGAATAAATTTTATGTAATTTTTGGCATTTAATTTTAGTAAAATATTTTTTTGATATTTTTTTTTTTACTAAGTAAATTCTATAATGAATGATTCTCCTGATTGATGGCCTTCTAAATTAAGCACTAAAACAATTTTTTTATATATAGCACTACAAAAACGTTTGCAATTTCATTTGATGCTTAAAGTTATTGTTATATATTCTGTACAAAGGGAGCCCTGATGGCCGAATTTTTAGCGCTCTGGCGCTCGGTACCAGGGTAATGCAAAAGTTCGGTGCAGCCCTTATTGGCATTCAAAGACGTCCATGTCTGTTTGCCAACTGTACATTGGAAAAAATTAAATAAAAAATTCCCTACTAACCTCATTTTCTTAATGTAAGTATCCAATGGATAGGATGAATCCCTTTTGGATTGATGCTTTCATCTCAGAATCTATATGCTTTATCTAGTACATTTAGAAATTATTGGTTCTTTTATGGTGATATTTCAGAAATTAAATCTAAATTACATCATAAGTCAATTTGACTGCAATATTTGTTTTTGCTTACTATGATTAAATTAAGTAAACAATACTACGCTATTTAAAGAAAACAAATGTTTGTTTGATATATTACGTAATTAAAGTAAACTTGATATTTTCATTATCATAATCGTATAAGTAAACAAAATTAAGATCAAGAATATTTTAGATTATATTTTCTATTCTAAATGTGTTGTAGGCAAAATTAACATTTAAAAATTTTAGCCTGTTGTTGTTATGACTAATTCTCAGGGCTCGGAACGGATACCTCATGAGAAGTCTACTCATGGAAAAAGGGAAAGGGGCAGCCGCTGTTATGAAGGAGCACCTGTAGGTTGAAGTCTGACTTGGCTCCGAGTCGCTAAAGAAGGACGGCAGTGCCTTCTGGGAGGTCTTTTAGGGGGAATTACCCTGCACTTGCTTATCGTATGGTAGAAAACCCGACAAATTCTGCCAGGCACTCTGACTAACAAGGCAACAATTTTGAATCTCACAAATGCCCCTCGATTCTTCTCACTATTGAAGCAGTGTCGGCAGTAATTTCGTTAGCGGTTTGAACCTGAACTCTTATGTTCACCAGCCGCTCACGTTATCACTGAGCCACGAGTCGGTCAAAGTTATTATTTTTAATAAACTTTTTACTAATACAACAGTACACAAAAAATTCTCATTAATGATATAATTAGCTACAGTTAACTATGTTTCTACAATTGCCATTCACTTAATATATTTTGATGTAGAATTTGTGTAAAAGAGAAAATATAAAAAAGATTAGTTATTAAATGGGTTTCGTTATTACTTAACTAATCGGGCAAACGGCTTCTCTCAGACATTGCGGGGCCCCCACTGCCTATTGTCAACGGATCTGATAACAAAAGTTGTAAATCAACAAAAGTTACACTCGTAATTACGAAACCTGATAATTCGCATTTTTCTCTCAATATACCCGTTCTTTTCTATAAAAAAAGTGGTAGCTATCGTTTTTGCATAATTTTGCATAAAGTTCGTTTTCATCATTTATATAAAATATAAATTTTATTGTTACTGTCATTTTTATGGTGAGCTTCAAAAAAAAAATGTTGTTCGTTAACTTTTGGAGGCCAGTATATTTTGATGTAGAATTTGTATAAAAGAGAAAATATGAAAAAAAAAAAAAGTTTAACTATTAAGTGTTATTAGTTTCTAAATTTATTTTTTGTAGATACTAATGAAACACCTGTATACATATGACTGTTTTATAATACGAAGAACGATTCTATAATTTTTCTAATGCTGCAATTTAAACTTTTTTTACAAAGTATAATGCATCACAATCTGAAAATGTTTCAGCAAGAATTATTCTGGCAGTTTAATTACAGTCAGCAGCACCATCGTTAAGAAAACGGGTACTACATTATCTGTTTTTCAAAAATGTTCGGTAAAACAAATTTTTCTAAATGTAATGACTAACATTTTTGCAACCTAATTTACTGGAAGAAAAGAAAGTTTTTAGTAATTTTTTATTTAATTTCGAGTTTTTCCCAAAACTGGTTTTAAAAAGTTTGCCTCGTTTATTTTATGTAAACTCATGTTTGTGAAAATTGCAACACCATGAAGGACTTACGCGAGTGAGCTGAAATTATCAGGAAATGCAAATTAGCGCAAGATATGCAAATGATTAGTATTTCAAATCCTTAGCTCGGTGCGTCTCGCTCGTGATCCTCGTCCTGTTGCTTCTGCAGACGGACTTTGGGTGCGCATACAAACAATATGGAATGCTCTTCCTCAGGCAGACATTCAAAATTTGTTTGACTCCATGCCAAGTCGTGTAGCAGCACTTATTGCGGCGCGTGGTGGCTACACAAAACACTGATTCCGATCTCTTGTTATTGTTTGTTTGCTTTGAACATTTAATCATTTATTACGATTCCTTCATGGTGTTGCGATTTTCACAAACATGAGTTTATAAGAAAAAAAAAAAATTCTCAGATATATTTCTAGATAAAACAAAGACGAATTTGCTGAAATTCTAAATTATAAATAGCACTCTTTTTGCTTAAGCAATTTTTAAAACAATGTACATGGGATTTTTTTTTGTGGGTATCTATGTAATCATTTTCAGTGTATATCTATGCAATCTATATATCAATTTTATAATATTATACATTTTTCTTATAAGACAAATGATATTTTTTTAAAATAATTTAAAAACTAATTTAATAAACTAATTTGTGTCTATTGTTTAGTAGAGGGCTTTTTATTAATTTGAAGTAAGACTAAAATAAATAGCAACTACAAAGATCCTAATTTTTCTTCTTCAAAACATGCTTTTAAAATCAAAATTAAAAAAAAAAAAAAATTCAAAAAAATAAAATAAATATTCTTTTTAAGGAAAAGAGAAAGATTTTAAGTTTCCAAAGTCTTAATAATTGTCAATACAAAATTAATACTATAAATGAGTTATTTTGGTGAGATTTTGAATCATTTGTATTTTAATTTCTGTTGGAAAAAAAAAATTTTAAATGTTAAAAAATCATAAATTAATAGATTAAATTGAAGACTTTTTCATTCACTGAAATATTTCAATTAAAATTCATTAAAAAATAACTCAAAACTAAGAATTTTTTATTTCATCCTTCTATTAATTTATTCGAAAAAGCTATTTCGCTTTTGTTTTGTACTATTGTCGATTTATTAAATTTTGAAAAACACATTCGTTTCAACTCATCCATCTTTGAAAAGAATGTAGAAAACAAAATGCAGAAATGGATTTAAGTTTCCTTGGAAGCTCTTATTGTAACATTTGAATATGCGAAAGAAAAATTTTATGCTCTTTCAAAATCATATCTGAAGAAAATGGAAAAAGTGTATAATCCGTCTAATACGTTTCATTTTCTTTCTCTTATATGTATTAAAATAGTTGTCTTTTTTTAATTTAAAAAGAAGAAGAAGGCTTTTTTTTTTAGAAGACTTTTTAAAATTTATCCCTGTAAGGTTTTGTATTTCTATTAAAAGTTAGCGGAGAAAATTTTAAATACTAATTTTAAAAATGTGAAAAACTATTTCCTTTTGAAAGCGTAAATGGTAAAGGAGGGTAGAATGCCCAATGGTTCTGCGTTTTAGGATTCCTAACCAAGGCTGTTGGTTTGAGAATTAAACAATTATGGCGAACCATACTATTATTTTTCTATATCTGGGATATGTACGATAGATCTGTAGGTTGAAATGTTTTTCAGTTAAGATACAGAAAACCGACTAGAAGAATAAAATCTCGCGACTGAGATGCCATCTCTAAAGGTGTCCTCTAAAGAGTTGAGGAACACAATAAAGGTACAGTGAACAGGAACACAGGTATTTATAGCTGCTACTTATTTGAGGTTCAAGTAACAAATGACAGTAAGAAACGTGCATACAACTCGAAAACATACATACATACATTACATACATACATACATTACATACATACATACATACATACATACATACATACATACATACATACATACATACATACATACATTACATTACATTACATTACATACATACATACATACATACATACATACATTACATTACATACATACATTACATTACATTACATTACATTACATACATACATACACATTACATTACATTACTAATACATACATAAATTACATTGCATACATACATACATACATGGACGGACGGATGGGCGGACGGATGGATGGATAGATGGATGGTCGGCCGGACGGTTGGACGGACGGATGGATGGATGGTCGGACGGACGAACGTATGCATATATATAACAAAAAGTTATTTACGTGACGCTAAAAGAACGACGACGAAACAAACAAACGACGAATTGGAAGGAAATGTAATTTCCTTTATGAATAAAATGTTGAATAATGTTATGTATTTACAAATCAGCAATTAGGAATGTGTACAATAAATTATGTAAAACAAATAATATTTATGTGAAACATATGATTCTAGTTTCTTTGTAACTCCCCCTTTATTTATTTGTGATATAAAAGCGGTTTTGAAAACTAAATCAATCTATAAAAGTCCGAATCAAAAGCTAGATACTCATACAAGT